>VUQG01025577.1:10110-33896 GCA_015106755.1 Etia nguti | reverse complement strand
TTTTGGTTTTTTTTTTGGGTGGGGGGGGGGTGGGGGGGTGGGGGGGTTGGTGGGGGGGGGGGGGGGGGGGGCATTTGCTTTTTTCTGTTTTTGTATTTGAATTTTTGTTGTTTTCAAACTTGTACAAAGGTGTGCATTCACACTTTTCCAGTCCTGGCGTGCCTTCCCACAAAGCCATTTGCGCACATGCAAGGTGGCTTCAGGAAGAGTAAACCATTAAATTCCTTCCATGACTCTTCTTTATGCTAATTTTAATACAAGCTGTAACACTGCCAGGAAATGAGCTAGCCTGTCATTTTATTGCCATTCGGGCGTCACTCTACCACTAACGGCAAAGGCATCAGACTGAAGCCTTACTGTTTCTTACGAAAGGACATCAAAATCAGCAGAAAACCCTACAGTCAGAGCTTTACGACATAAAAGCAAATCAACAAAATGCCTTTCAAATACTGTGAAATGTAATACAAAACATTCCCATCTGCCACTGTGCAATATTATATTAGACTACCTTAACTAATTCACTAACCGGGAGCTGAACTCTCTCAAATATTAATTTCCTGTGGATACAGAGGCTGAGTCAAGAGTTTGGGTAGGACTCAAAGGCTCTAATATGCTCCACCAGCTCTGTCTATTCATGTGAAAACCAAACTCCTGAAATCCTACAGATGGCAATCAAAGATACACAAAAATATTGCACAGTGTGTTTTCCAGTCAGCCACAATAAGATTTGCTACACAGAACAGATGAAAATGGACAGTGATCTCAAGAACGAGTTTTTAAATTTTACTTTAACAACACAGATCTGGCAACTAGGGGGCAACTTTAGCAATCAATTCAAATGCAGCTTATCCGCTAACAAGCTGTTGTGAACGGAGGATCGTTCATACCTATAACGGTGCTTCCTGGACCGAGACCTGGACCGACTCCTGGAGCGGGAGGTGGAACGGGATCTTGACCTGGACCTCGAGCGGCTCCGAGATCTCGAGGCTGATTTTGTGGATCTGGACATCACTGCACTCAGCCTACCTCTAGCTGTGACAAAAAAGTGTTATAGAGCCAAGTTAGGGTTGCTGAAAATGTATGCGGTACACCTGTTTAAAAAAGAATTATGACATCACCTGTTCATTTGCAGGAACAATTGGATGAACCATACATGAAAGGATAAACAAATTTTAGGAAAGTCAAAAATCCCTTTAATGAAAATATCCAACAGACCCTCCTTCGAAAACAGTCTTAAAAGAAAAAGCTGCGTGAAGAAAAACAACAGCTGTGATAAAGGAAGAAGCCAATCTGTAATAGTGTAGGGTTTAAACAGAAGGAGTTTTATTTATCTCACTGATCATTTGCATAGAGGGCTGTCTTCTATCAGTCACCTGACTAGTTATCTTTTCAGCCCACCAAAAATATTATAAAATAATTATTCAAAATTACAGTTATCAGTATGATAGATTGTTTTGCACTTTCCTTATCACAGAAGACCTGCAGAGCAACATAAAATAATTTAAAACTGGTGACAGAAATTTTTTGTTTCTGTTGACTGTGCATAAGAAAAAGTTGCCAGTTTTTTAATAAGGCAAAATAATTAAGAAGACAAACCACTAAATTCAGTACTATTTTCCTATTTGTATTCCTTTGAGTGTTTGACACGAACATATCTCTAAATATCTATATTTATAAATATATTATAGATATATTTTATAACATCTGTATATATGTATATATATATATATAATCCACCATTCTTGACCAGACTCACTGAGTGTATGAAATATCAGAATCTGAATCAGAGAGACTTTATTAATCCCAGAGGGAAATTGAGTTGTCATAGCAGCAAATATACAACAAACATCAAGCGCTCATATAAAATGAGTGTAGAAACAGAGATATTGATAAATATTAAGATAAATTGATAAATATAGATATAGGTATAAATACACATATAAAATAGAGAAATATAGAGACATTTACATGTGAAAAGGTGTGCTAGAGATGCTGCGTACAAGGGACTATTTTGAGGAAGTCATAAAAGCAATGCTAACCATGTTAAATGCAAAAGCTGCTACTTGCATTTTTACACCACAGCATCGTATGTGATCAGTTGTAAATCTATTCCCATAAAATGCACAGTAACACAAGCCTCATTTAGTGTTGGCTTGTTTTTTTTTGTTTTTCCCCTTTTCAGGACTTATTAAGAGCTTTCATTACTGTTACACTTGCCCCTTGCTTGGTCCTTTGTTGAATATTTAACCTAAACCTTGCACAGCTAAAACCAGTTGATTTCCTCTTCAGCTACATAGAAATTTGCTTGTGGTTAATGCTCTGCTGTGAATCCGGCACCACAGAGATGTTCTCACTGGATGTTCTCACTGCATGGCCTGCGCACACAGACCTCAGTGTACATTAAACTTCAAAGGATGATTCTTCTGAACTCCTTCACGGCTATGCTTGCAAACTCCCCGAATTCCACTTTTATATTGAGAGTAGTAGTTTAGTAAGAGTCTAGTTTATTCCCTTCCAAGGTCCACAGGGCATTATCTGTGCCATATGATCCTCAGAGTACAGTAAAAGCTAGGGATCAAATAATTGATCTTTCATTATGAGAATCATCTTCAGAGATTTAGGAAGGAGGAAATTGCTAGCTACACATGACACGGATTTCAAAAGCAGCGCACGCTATCACATGCTGGTCCCAGCGTGCATCCCCGCTACTATTTTGGAGAGTATCGAAATAGATCCAATCCCTCCCACCCCCCACCCCCACACAACTCTTCCACGTGCTCTATGAACTTCCCACTTCCCTCATTTCTGGCAGCTTGTTTTTTGGCTTTCAGAGAATAATTTCCTGAAAGTCCAGCCTAAACCAACAGTTAATGCTGAGTTTAGCCTAATGTACACATTTCAGCAAAGGCAGTCAAATGTGGTTCTTTGCCTCATCTGGTGGCTAAACAGTAAAATCAATTATTTGTGGCAACCTTCTTAATTTTGCTTTGACCATAAAAAAGATGTCAGCTGTGTAACCAAATGTGGAGGAAAACTTGAACTGAAGATATTTGTTTTTAATTTACTGTAATAAAGTTTTTTAAAACAAACTCATCAGTGCTTCGGGCATTTTTCATATTAGCTTTTGAATGAGTTTCAGCAGAAACTATGCACAAAAGAGCTCTACAAAGCTGTGGTTACTCATTGCATTAAGACTCCGTTATTATCACACCACAACCTCATTTCAGCAACACGTATGCATAAAATTAGATGTGTGACCATAACATTGTTCTTCCCTGTAGCCGGTAGAGTAAGATAACAAGATCGGTTTCGATAGCGTCACCCTGAAAGTTCAATTGATAACCAGCTGCAGCTGTCTGTGCTCCACAATGTGTGGTCGGCAGTTTAATCACTGAGATTGCACCCTCTTGGAAAGGCAGTAGGCAGTAGGCCTTTAATCACTAACTACTAGATTTCTGAACACCATTACTCTTACTGACACACATGCATGTAAATCCACACAAATGTTATTACCAGTATGTTTATGTCTGCTTCCTCATCCATATTCTAATAATGAATCTATCATTATTTATTTGGCATCCCCGCTACATTTGTGTCAACAACTTAGATTATTTTCGTTATTTGTTTGCTCATAAGCAAATCCAAGGTTAAGGTCTAACTTTAGTCTTCCTGGTTTCACTCCAGAGTTTTGGGGGTTTTTTTTTTCATAGCAGGGTTTCCGTAACAAACTTAACAGGAACAGCATGCAAAACTGGAAAAGCAGGTCTGCAGTCCAACTGCTAGAGAAGCAATGTTGGTGAAGCGCGTGTAGAACGATGTGCTAAATAGATGTACTAATATGTAGCATACAGTACATACTAAATAGATGTGCTCGAAAAATTAACAACATTAAAATGTCTGTTTAACATTGGCCGGTGTTCATGTGGATACACACACACACACACACACACACACACATGCGCTATTAAGGCTCCCCTTGGAGCAGTGAATGACAGCTGTGTAATCCTCATCAGCTGTTTATTTCATATAACAGCAAAAGTAGCTCTGATCAACAATGGTACAGCAACATGATACATAGCTCAAAGCATATGAGAAGAAACACTCAATCATTTGCCCTATCATTAAGGCTACCATGCCACAGTGGGAGCTGGAATCACATTTGCTATCTATATGTGCCCCCGAGATACTCTTCTCTCTATTTCCGAAAAAGCCACAGCAACTGTCGCTGGCAAAGTGTTTGGTTATTGACGTGTGGCAGTCCCTCTTAGTATTCCCTCAAGGCGCTTCACATGTATGACAGAGCAGTTGATGGATAACAAAGTCACTGGCAGCACGATTTAAGATTGGGATTAACATTTGAGCTTTTCTTAGGAGGTTAATAACTTAAAAAAGAAAAAGACTGTTTCTATAACAGTCGTCTGACATTTGTTTGTCATTAAGGAGCTACTGTTGCTGCTCGAAAGACAAATGATGACTTGTTGCAGAGATTTCCTGCAGCATTATTCTTTACTAATGATCTACAATGACAGATCAGCACACTGTTCAACTTGGCACTGAGCTTTACCACAAGCAGCTTCAGCTAGCTTTCTGCAAAGTGCTAACCAAACGTCACATGAGGGGGAAATTTTGTTTGAAAGTATTTTTTTCATCCAGTTATACTGTCATGACAACAATCGGTAGTTTAGAGACTAACAAATGTCATTGAATAGCTTTTTTGGCACATATGAGGCTACTCCTGCCTGAAAAAAAAGGGCAGACGGCAGAGTGTCACAGTGGCATCCTTACAATCACATGCTTGCAGTTGTCTGTCATCACCACAGTAATGGACCTCTCCCGCATACAAGGGGGAACTCATCAGCAAAAGGTCCTCTCTATTTTGGTAAGTTGGGAACAGCCTGGAAAATGATGAGTTATACTTTTACCTTATATTTCCAAAATACACTCAGCTGTTGTTTATGTTCTTGTGGGCTGGAATCTCCATACAAACCCAGCGGCACTGCGTTTGCTTTCGTTGTTAATTGAGCGGTAGAACATTTTCATTTCTAATTTATTTGAGCAAAGGTTATAACACCAATCTGTAAAAAGTAGTAGTTTCTATGCTCATTAAAAACAACACAAAAGAAGCCACCACAGTGATGGCAATCACAGACATAGAGTTCACACAATATCGAAAAGGAAACTAAATTACTTGTTATGCCATGTTATTCCCAGACAGCATATTTGGACACGGCACACCTTTTTGTTGTCAGTGTCTGTGTGCTTTGTACATCTGTGTTTGCTAAGAAGGCTTAACCTCATAGAGGATGCCACAGTACAGCAGGATACAGGCTTGGTAGTATTTTCAAACCTTTTTTTTTTTTTGCCTCTGTGGTCCATAGAAATAGATTCAAGCTGGATCTCAAACCCCAAACAGACAACTAGAGACACAGTTCTTTTTGCTATATATGACTTGGCAGGCTTGATTCCAGTTTGGAGCTGTTTACTGTAGGTGGAGGGACAGCTTAGAGAAACGTGTAATCACAAAAGTCATTCTTTCATTGGGCTAACCACCAAAGACAACAGTAAGTCATCTAGTGAAATTAAATGGCTCACTTTACTGAAGTCCCCATTAAATCTATGGTGGTCTGAGGACGCACGTTGGGAAACTAAAAAAGGCTTCAGGGCTCTAACAGCGACAACCACTATATGCATTTTTAGATAATTTAGTGACAGGGGTGAGAGGCAGCATCAAAGTGGGCCCTATCCTCAATGAGAGAGTCAATGCATTTCTGTGGCCTAGAAAACATTCATATATGCAGAAAGGTTGATCATTTAAACCAAGAGAAAGACAAGTCATCGTGATAAGGAATAGACCCCTGATGTTTTATTTGCTTAATGAATATTTACAGCCTACTTTGAAATGGCGGTTCATGCGCCGAGAAGGAACTTCACTTCGCGGCAAAGAAATTCATAGTATTTTTTTCTTTGTTTTTTGTTTTTTTTGCCACAGATGATCCATGTGGTGCTCAACTTCCCCTTCACTTACTGTACGCTTCGTCTCGTGTTACACTTCACTACCTCTGAAAATTATAATATTTCTATTACCTCTATTCGCTCTTCACAAAACTGTTGCCAAAAATAGGAAAGACTAGGAAAATATAATCCACTTACCGGGTCGGCGTTATATTTCAATGTTGTCGCGTCACATTCAGGAACCGTGGTAAAATATAGTAGAAATGAGTGCAGACTTTTACTCCTTGGCGAGCTCGTCTTTTCTATTGTACCCGACGGTGTGTATGTGTGTGTGTATGTGTGTGTGTGTGTGTGTGTGTGTGTGTGTGTCTGCGGTGTTTAGAGGGAGGGTGTGTGACAGCTCCGTGCTGCTCAGAGGTTCATATTTCCTTCCGCCTTCTCGCCACTATTTGTCAAAACACCTTCGCTACCTTGCAGTGAACTAGACTGGAGTTACGTAGGCAGTGGGTTAGGATTAGGCTAATATGTCTGCTGTCCTTTTAATACAATCATTTTTGTCACTAAAGCCTAATCCACGACTACAATTCACTGCGCTAAGCTTGTGTTCCTACACGGAGTTGTCCCTGCTTCAGCTTGTGTCTTACACAGTGGTGTTTTGTGCAGTTTATTATAACTCCACGGTGCAGGTATTTTGGGGGGGGGGGCGTTAGGGACTCATCACTCGTTTTGGCCGCTAACCAGCTAGTTGACAGCATGAGTACTAAAATCTGTTTTTGCTCTACTGCTTGTATTTTCAAGCAAGCCTGAACAGGTAATAACATAAACTGTTCTACTTTAAAGTGATCAGTAATGCCTTTATCTTTATCATTCCGGTAATTACATTAAAATTCTCCGCTAATCAGCCTGTTTCTTAAAAAAAAAAAAGTCTTTAAAAAAAGGTAACCTTTTCGCAGCAATAACTGATTATTTAAAAGATAGATGTGGTGGATCATGAAGTCGGCCACTTGGATATTTAACCCAACTTTAGCTGTCTTTTGGAGCCCGCCTCAAGTGGCCACTATAGGAACAGCAGACTTTGGCCTTATTTTTCAGCTCGCTTGGTTGGCGCTTAGTTTACACACTGAATGTTAGGCGCATGGCCAGTTTGACTGACAAGTGGATGTGGAAGCAGGCACCTGTAGCTAATTTTGGTCATGAAACTAGAGCTCTTGATTGTGGTTGTGGTGCTCTTTGATGCATTTTGAATGCAATTACAGGGCAAATAAAATGGAATTCTTTGCGTTTAATCACACTAACTATACCCCCAAGAACTCTGTGCTGCAGTTTTGGTAAGAAAAACTTTGAATTGTATTTTTTATGCTACTTAGCACTAAACTGCAAGCACATGTACCTGTGTTGCACTCTTAGAATCTATTGTTGCACTTTGCCATACAAGTTTGCTACCATCAGCTGATATGATGCTCAATTAAGTGTCCACTTAATGTTCACCTCAGCAAGAAATCTTATAGTCTTTTTCACCAAATGTTTAAAAATAAAGCTTCCTGTCCTTTCCAGATCTTTCAAAAGCATTTGAGCGACTGAAGATTAAAATTTTGTATGTGAAACACACATAAGGTCCATTTCACTCCATATTTGATGTACTTGTTCAGTAAATGGAACCAGTCATTCCTGCAAATGCATTTGTAGTTGGCATAAAGCAACCACTGAAGAAACTAAGGGTGAACCAACAATAAAAGTGTGACGTATTATTTTCAGTGGACAAATTCAGTATTACTAAATAACCTGGCTTGTAATCGATTATTGTGAAATCAGCCCGGCTGTAAGAAATGCTGTTTTGAGTCAGCCCAACATTAGTGAGTTTCATAACAACAGAGGAAAAAAGGAGGACTGGCATTGGAAACAAAGTCTAATGGATTGCAGTTGTATGTATGACTGAGTCACTGGGAACAGTGGATCCATTCAGCTCCCTGAATGCTAATGAGTTTCAGGTCATCTGTGCAATATTAAATAGAAGAAGTTTTTCAAATGTTATTGATATTAATTTAAAATAAAGACGATCTATGGTTTAAATATAAAATTAATTGTAAACAACTAATATACTAACTGATATACAGGACTGGATTTCTCAGGTTTTTCTTTTTAACCACTGATGATTTCAGACATCTACCAGCATTTGTGTTCTATTTTTCTCATTAGCATTATAAAATATATACTTATGTCTGGCTTCCACTAATACTAACACTTTTAAAATCTTACATTAACCTCTTTAACATAATCTATAAAATGTTGCCTTTGATATTATTTCTCTAATCTTAACACATAATGTAATATACTGTATAGTACTAACAGTCAGCTGTTTTAAGGGAGTATCTTGGGTGCATTTATTTATTTTTTTTATTACAGACTAATTATTCACAGAACCCATCAATTCTGAGCTGAGAAGCATCCAGAAAGTAAAAAAAAAAAAAATAGGCCAGCCAGTAAGGCAGTTTTTAGAGGCTACAAAAGACGCATTAGTTGGATGTCTTTTCTTCTGGGTTTCTCCACTTGTTCCCAGAATCAGCAATTTACATATTTTACATATGTTTTACATCTGCAAAGGGAAAGAATTCTTCCAACTGTTATGTAACTTAATTTGGTCATTTTATGAGCTACATAACCAATTCTTGTACTTATTATATGCACAGTAGCTTACAGAACTGTCTGCTACAGACAGGACCTTTCTCGATTCTACTGTGGCCAAAAATATAAATCAAGTAGCAGGTTTCATATGTTTGATGACCTAATATAAACCAAACATGATAAAAAAAAATATTGCTATCAGCTACTTTCCATATACACATAACCTACTGCCTGTATGGAAAAGCAGTGCAGTTAGGGATTTCTGGACTGAAAGTGAAGACAGCTATTGGATTTGAACCTTTGATCTCCAAAGAGTCCCCCTACATCTTAAACAAGACCAGATAAACATTTACAAGGTGATAATATGCTTAAAAGGCTCACTAAGAAACACTACTATATACAGAAGCTTGATGCTTATGTAATACTACAATACAAATCCCTAGATCTGCTGGTCTGAGTGTCTCTAAGTATGCAGAGTGTGCTTTCTAATAAGAAATCTTTTCTTTGCCCTGCCTTTGTCTTTTCATCACATATTGGGATATTGCGTTGAGTTTCCAACTAAAGCCTTCTTTTCTGTTATCATATGATTATTCTTATATTTCTGGGGGGGTTTTCATATATGTCAGTGACATATATTTCAACAGGTCATCAGTGGCACACACTGCCTGTTTGAAGACTTGCTTCTGTATCAGAAGTTACATGCAGATGTCGAAGAAGTATATCTTTCATACTCATCTTATCTATCCAGGTTAACTATTTAATGGCAATCCATGAGAAGGTGTATTTGCAATGGAAATTCTTTCAACCATTAATGCTCCACTGTGTGCACGTATTGCCTTGCACATCCTGCTCATTTGACTAATTCAAAATACGACTACCAGGAAAATAACACAGCAGAATAGTTGCGGTATAGTCGAGTAAAGTTGGGATCATTAAACATGAGTGTGATTGGATGATGCAAGGAAGATAATACAGGAAGTGGTGTGTTTGCATGTTTTTTTTTTTGTTGGTGATGTAAAAGTGACTACTGAGTTTGTCAAAGCCCAGTGCTTATTCTGCAGATAAGACTAACTGTATTTGTTTTTAAAAGCCAAGCAAATGAGTCAAAGGAGCTTACATTTGTTCAGCAGTGTGTATTCAAAAACGTTGTGTACATGTTTGTTAGAAAGTATTGTCCTGTTTTCCAAACGTAACATCATGACTGGAAGATATTTATTATGCCTCCTTATTTACACCCAAACTTAGGACGGTCATCCTGCAGTTTATCAGTCTCTGGGGAAAACGACACATTTTCTTAATTGCAACAGCGAGATCAACATTAACGTATCACTTAACAGCAAATTACACTTTTTATTAAACAATAATTTTTGGAAGTAAGCTGCTGCATAATTACAATATTCAGTATGAAATGGTGTCATGGGTATTTCTGCAGTTGGAAAAAGCAACACACCAACATTCATGATTTAGTATGAACAAGAGATTTGTTTGACTTTGTAGCCAGTAGTATTCATCAGAAATTATGCACAGACTTTCATGTTTCCCAAAGGATGAAATCATAGTGACTTTGGTGGTCTTCTTACTTTTCCTCTAGCACCATAATCAAGATTGCATTTGTGGCTTTGAGTGACACCATTTCGAGAAACCATTTCGACAACCACTGGAAGGCCTGCCATGAACTTTGGACCAAATATTTCCACTTCCACGTGGATTTCCGTAAGTATAACCAACTTTAAAAACACACCAGCTAACCTAAAACAGGATACAATATGTTAAAATATGTAAATAAGTAAATAAAAAAACACCAACGAAAATGAAAATGTATTCCCTGACAGCGTATAACCTCGACAACCCGCTGAGATGGCCTTCCTTTAGCACCTACTCAGTGTGCCCTGTGGCCCCTTCTCACCCATCTCTCTCAGCAGCTCTGCATCATATCACCACTGTCCAGACACCAGGCAGGTTATTTTGGGCAATCCCTCTGACACCACTTTCTCGCTCTGCGCCTGGATAAAAGCGTTCATACTCCTCCCACTTTATACCCTTCCCACCTGTTGGAGCTGTCCGTCTCCTTGCTGACATGCCTGAACACGTAGAGCTTTAACATTACTCCTAATAACTGCACTTAAAATCCCCCAGAGGTGTACTGTGAAAACTTGTGAAGCCATATGTTACACACAAATGGCACATGTGAAATGACCTGATCTCTCTGTCTGTTTGGCTCCAATGGAGTGTGTTTGTTTTTTAAAATACACCAACTGTTCCACAGTTCAAATATGAATGTGATATAGCATAGATATTTATTTGCAGGTCTTTAAATCTAACAGAGTAGTTTCAGGTAAACAAATATATTGCCAAGAGACAAAAAACCTGTTAGATGATTCCTTGCTGGCCTTTTTGCATAGCAGTATGTTGATAAAACCCATCTGGTTGTGGTTACTTCTTGTAAAGAGCCAAACTCTTCTAATAATTCTTTTTCTGGCCGAATCACCGCCTAATTCATCTTTAGGGCACCATGGTAGCAATTTCGTTAAAATAAAGCCTCAATTGTTCTAAAGAGAAAAAAAGCTATTTTGGTCTTTCACAATACCCATATTCAAATAACCAAACCGTTTACTCCCTGTGCTGATAAAACACTGCAGCTTGTGAAAAGTTAGGAAAAGTGTCAGTATGACTCAAGCGAGTTGACACAGTCTGTGCCAGTTCACATATTACTTCCAGGCTCTGAGTCAGCTCAGTTTCTCACAATCCACAACTTGGGCAATTCTGAGATGCAACTGTCAGCTTTTAAAAAAAGAGAGAAATGCTTGCTAAGCTTGATGATTTGAGGAAGATTTTTTTTTAAGCATATAAAAGGAAATTGCATAACATTTATTCAGTTTTCATGGTTATGAAAGTGTTCAGTTTTAAGAAAAAATATAAAAATACTTAAAATGTTCTACATTTAAGATCCTACATAACTAAAATACAAGTACTCATTTATACCATTAGACTGTTAGTGTAGCTGTATCATTGTTTAAGGCTGTAGCTGGTTGAGGTAGGCTGAATTAGAACAAGTGAAAGTACTGTTGTATGGTAGCATGATCTACATATGCTCATCATATGAAATCTAAACCTGAAATGTATCTGCAGCTAACAAATTAATGCACTTGAGTAACGAGGTTATAATTGCATCTGTTATACAGTAAAAGTACAACACACTGAAAAAAACAAGGTTCTGTCAAAATTGTGTTGTACATGCTGTAAAGGTACTAATATAGTAATTACATTACAACACTTCTTTGTAAAATATATTCTGTGTCAAAAGATTTTATGTACTATAAGGCTGGTTTTCAATAGCTGCAAATCCTTCAACGCAAATATCGCTGTTAAATACAACAAGTGTTTACAGTCTTGTTATTTTCGTGTTTAATGCCCAGTTCACTTTGGTCCATCATTTCACGTCCAGCTTTCCCACCCTATAAATGATTACAATTGGCCAGAAAGTGAAAACGCACACACTATGACACCACTATCAGTGCTTACCTTTACCGTCACTGTTAACATCAGGCTATCTGACACCTCTCCTAGATGAATATGTCTCTTGTCCTCTTTGTTGTGAACACAGCCAACCCAACTGAGTCTGAGATGATGAGCACGTAGGCAAGACAGCTGCCTGTGCCCCCAGAGGGTTCCATGACCCCTGTCCAGAGTCTATTATCACCTTCTAGCCATTTCTGCGGGGCTCGATTCCACACCATTAGACCCTGTGTCAGCATTAGGCTGCCAAGAAATGTAGGAACCCAAGATGGATATCTGGCAAGAGGAGTTTAATAGACGCTCTGATTATGAACAAAACAGACATTTAAAATGAGCCAAAAAGTCATAAAACACTGCACAGCTTTACAAGAATAAACCAAATGGCAAGATCAGTTCATTTATAACATTGGTAAGCATGTCAGTTGGGTTGTTTTTTCTCCCTTCATGGAGAAGAATTGTAATTATTTGTAACCACTATATCATAGGCGGGAAAATAACAGATTAGTATGTTGGCTGTGATTGACAAACAAAAATTGTGTAGAATTTCCTTTTATTTCTTTCCTCTATGGCATTAGATTTGGAAATATATTAGAGAAGATTTGGCAAGTTTTCCATGGGCACAACCCACATTCTCAACTCTGCTGCTCGAACCTGCGAATTTATTTTGCTTGTAAATGTGGCACCATGTAAGGGACAATTAACAGGCTTTTCAACAGTATCAGATTTTTTGCCAAAAGAATTGTTACAACAAAGAAATTATCGACCACAAACAAATGTCCTTATTTTTTGTCCTAAGTTTTCAAAAAGCTGTTCAACATTTAAAGCTTCTCCAACACTCTCCATTTCATTAGGCACTGTTAAAATGGAGAAGAAAGGTGACTTAAGTGATTTTGAATGTGGCATGACTGTTGTTTGCCAGACGGGCAGTCGTAAAATCAAGCTTGCTTTAGCTGAGGCATTTGGCTAAAATAAAGCCAATTCTTTCACTGCAGCACTTTGAGACAGTTGTCCACGGCTTTGTTACCACTTGGCTGGATTACTGTAATGCATTTTATACAGGGGTCAGTGCTTGCAAAATGCTGCAGCTCATCTTTTAACTGGCACTCAAAAGTTTGAGCACATTTCCATTATTTTAGCTTCACCTCACTCGCTGCCCATTCCTTTTAGGACTCATTTTAAAATTCTTTGAATTGCTTTAAAAACCCTCCATGGCCGAGCCCCATCTGCTCTCTCAGGTCAGCTGATCAGCTGAATGTACCAAGGACTGAACGTAAACTTAGACCGTGCTTTTGCTGTAGCAGCTCCCAAACTGTAGAACAGTCTGTCTCTAGAGATTAGGCAGGCCTCTTTTCTGCCTGTTTTTAAATCACTTTTGAAAACCTATCTCTTCACCCTGGCCTGTTTTTTTTTTTTTTTTTTTTTAGTTTATTTTTATTTTAGTTGTTTTTTAGTTGATTTTATATTGTTATATATTGTTTTTAATATAGAGCTGTTTTAATATTTATGTATTATGTGTTTTATTTTTTGCCATTTCGTTTTAACTTTTTTACTGTACAGCACTTTGGTCCTGTGCTGGCTGTTTTAAAATGCTTTATAAATAAAGTTGGATTGGATTGGACTTTCTCACTAAAATTAAAGAATAGAAGATTGAAAAAACATTGTCTGGTTTGCTCAGTCTCAATTTCTGCTGTGATATCGTAATGGCAGGAACAGAGTTCAGTGTAAACAATATAGAAATAGCAAAGATATGTTCATTATTTGGAAACATCCCATACAAATAAAATCCTGGAAAATGCACTTTAACTGTATTGGAATATAAATTTTAGGAGTCAGGGTTAGCAACTAGCTTAAAATAAAAATCAGAACATAAAAAGTATGAATCAGAGCAAACTGTGTTTTATAGCTTAGGTTTGAAGACATGTCAGGCACAGTATGCAATTTCAAGCTACACCCACAGGGATTTGTTCTTAATATTTTTTAGGTGCTGAATATCAATTAAGTATCACCATTAGCACCAGATGAATGCAATTACAATATCAGCTTCAGATGAGATTTATAGGTTTTTCCCAGCTAAGCATCAAAGAATATTGAAAACCTCTTTGCAAGAGACCCTATGAACATCTTTTGCATGTTGAAATTCGAATTCTTTTAAATGAAAACAGCTTACTAACTATTATTCTCTTTGTTTCAAGAGATAGTTCCTTTGGTTTCTGGAACCAAAACCCTTCTGGCCTCAGATCAGAAGAAGAAACCAGAACATTCTTTCCTACCTCCTCTGTCTCTGCCCTACATTCCCAATGTACAAGAATAATAAAAAGAAGAAGAAGAAAAATAACAATATAAATGTGAGTCTAATGTATATATTCTTAGTGTCCAGTTTCCCCAGCAGGGTGGCTTCTTCTACTAAGTTTGGTTCTTAAGCCCCTCTTTGCAGGGGCCCTGCCAGTAGCCCAGACCTAAATAGACTACCCATATGATGCGGCAGGGCCTTCTCATAAAAGATGAACTCTCTCCATGCATGTTGCCCGCACCCACAACCCAGCAGCTGGGTCAGTTGGAGTTACAGCTATGAACGGTCTGCGTCAAGTGGGGGATTGTTGGTGGGCTCTGAGTTTCCATGTATGAAGTTTTGATGACTCAGCACCCGGGAGATTTGGAAAATCTAGTGCTAAAAATGTAGGCCAAATAGACGATAGTGTGAAGTGCCAAAAGTGTTACAGCAAGCGACCAGGCTGGCAAAGCAATTTTACTCTCTAATACAATTCAAATTATCATGGAGACCAAGTGGTAAGACCACGAAGCAGCCAGTGATGACTAATAAATGATAAGAAAGTGAACTGCATTGGGATCTAATGCCACATGACATCAAATACTTCAGACTTAGGTTCCTGTTCCTCTTTGATGATTCATCTCTTTTTGCTTTGCATCCTGTAAGAATTAATATCCTATTCAAGCACAAAGAGTACAGCACAGAGCTCAGCTGTCTGAGAATGAGGTACTTATTATGCTCTCGTGGACTATGGTAACACGTTGGCAAGTCTGAGAACATTTTGCCCCAGAGATACTATAAAGCAGATGTTGTGCTGTGATTCAGCCCATTTAGAAACTGACACGTAAAATTTCCATCCATTCTACTGTGAGAAAAAAATGTTTCAGCACAACATCAAAGACTTTTTTTCACTTTCATATCATCTAATTAAAGACAGATACAAATGATCAGACTGAAAGAGGAAGTGTCTTTATCATTTTCATTCGTTTACGTCTGGTAAAGATACAGGGCTTAAAGCTATAACTGTCTTACTGTTCAGCTGGGGAGGAAACTATTTCCTCCTGCATTTGTTTATCTGAAATGCACCTGGGGCTTCATGGTGGATGAGAGAAAAACACTCCAACTTCCATCACACCTGCACCTTCTCAAACCCAAAGGAAACATCCCTCAGGGCAGCTAGATGCCCAGAGGATGATCTTTATTTAGGAGAGCAGCTGAGGCCGCTGCTCTCCATCCACAGCTTGGCTCAGTCCCTGAGAGCGAGAGTTTGTGATGTTGTTAACTCAATAAAAAATATTACAAGCTCTCAAATCCCCAGCTGCAATCAACAGGAGTGTTTGTGTGTGAGGTGGGAGGACAAAGACTTGACCTGCTTTCACACTCATGCACGCACCGGGTAAAATTAGTGCTTGTGCAAAGCCACCCAACCTTTACTGCCCCATCCTCCTGAACTGTCACTCAGTGTTACAGGCTGTCAACGGTTTCACTTACAGTTAGCGTTCCAGTGGATCACTGGTAACCTGAGAACATAACCAGCAGACAGGAAGCGTAGAGAGCGGCTACATATTCCGTCATAAAACGTGCATATATCACATAATGACACCTGAGAAGTTGTTCCGCTTTTTTTTTCCCTCATTGCTTACCTTCTTTTCACTCTCCGGTGTTTTAAGAGATATACATAAACCACTGGAGATTAGAAACTGCAATATTAAGCAGGGGCTCATGCAAACATGTGTTCAAATGAAGTTCAGTGTATCAGTTTAGCATAGTGCTTTATTTAAAGGCCATTTCTAGAGAAACGAATGCTATATATGGGTGTATGTGGGTAACTGACGTGATATAAATTATTTTTATTTGTTGATCTTTTCCTGATGGCATTTAAGGTCATCTTCGTAGCTGTAACTTAATCATAGCAATGAATGTGTGGCATATTTTATCTTCTGGAGGTAGAACCCTAGGGCTCATGGCCAGACCCTTAAGGTCACTGTGGCAAATGAGTAACATAGAGAGCTGAGGCATCAGAGTTTAAGTTTCTTATGCTGTCCAGGCAAACACATCTAGCAGCCCACACAGAACTACTTCCACACTTGCAAATACAGTGCAAAAAGTGAATATTTTAGCTATAACAGCTGTCATTTCCTTTAATGATTCTTCAGTATACCTCTACTAATGCTTGATAGTTTATCTAAACGTGAGAAAAACTTAAGATCATATAATTCAAGGCAGGAGTACCTAAAACCTTCTGCTTTTAATATTACAAAATGTTTTGTTTGAAAGTAACAGCCCCTCTTGGAGTAAATAAAATTGAATCTGATTCATTAAGTGAAGGCAGATGCCTGCTACAGGGTTCCCATCAACTTGCACTGCTGCGAAGAAGTAGCAATAGTGCAAGTTGATATGAAACTGTTTGTTCCTGGTTTCCTAAAGGAACAAACTGTGTGAAAATAAAACAAAAACAATGTTTCCCATAATGAAATAATTTAGGCCAAAAAATAGGATTCAGCTGCTTTTAACTGCTCCAAAAATCTTCAAAAAAAGGAATTCAGGAAATGGAGGGCAACAGAGGAATGCTTTTGGAAGACCACAATGACTCACTTTTGGTGAAAAAAGAAAGAAAGAAAAGAAAAAAACAGAAAAAAAACCTTTGCCAAGTCTGCTTTCTTGGAGACAGGGAGAGTCAGTGTGACCGTGTGGCATACATTTCTTTAGGAAGAATTTTTTTTACACTATAAAAATATTTTCAACTTCTGCATCTAGGCTATGTGCTTTTTATAGTGTTCTGCATGAACAAGCCAGGCTCATGCAATCTCTATGTTGTTCTAAGTTGCTGTTCTCCACCATTGTTGATGTATTTTATCTTTTCAAAGCTTTGGAGGATAAATATATGTGTTTATTCCACACTGTCTGCCTCTCACTGCCTGCTCAGTTATAGAAGTGGTAAACTGTGGGACTTTTCACACTCAGTAGAAAATAGACAGATGTAGTAAGGCCAAACTAAAACCCACAGCATGAACTCTAACAACTGTGTCAACCTCTGTTTTGCCAGTAGACGCTGTGTTTATGGACAGCACTGCTTACTCTTAAGTGATATGTTCTGTTTGTTGTCATTTTTTAAATTTTGTTTGGGGGTTTTTAATATTAAGGGGAGGATTTTACCTTAAACAAAAGTATATTTTCTCACTCATGTCACATGTCAACAAACCGTGAAGACGATAAAGGTTTCATGTTTTAAGATTTTGGAACTTTTCGGGCGGCATTTAGTGGAAATGTTCAGTTAAAATTATAAAACTCTTTCACAGTTAGAAGTTGTAAATTTTTCAGCATGGTATTTAAAAACATACCATTAAATAAAGCAGGTGAAGTACATGCCCTGCTCCACTATATAAATACTACTGTAGCCCATTGACAGGTGGTTGCCAGGCAATGTGGTTGCATCATATTATATCATATATACCATAATACTGAAGTTCTGGGTATAGAAATGAGATAATATTGTTGTGAGCTTCAGCTTATTTTAGCATTTATGTACCAATAGCACCTTATAAAAGCATCATATTTTAATTTGAGGTCAGCAATAATATGTAATGTTGACTAGCAAACACCTACCAATGGACTAACATGAGTCATTTTTAATATTTACACATCTAATACCTTATAAAAATGTGTATAAATATAAAAGATCCCCAATTCGAGCCTGGGACGAGTCCCAAATTATGTAGCGCTATCTGCTGTGGGGACACCTTGTGAATAAGGGAACACTAAAAGAAGGAGATGTTATTGTTGGGAAATTAAATTGATATCATGTCTTATAGGTCTTTAAACACTACAGATGGGTTATTTCAGCCTATTCTTAGGTGATGGTCATAACATATCTTGCTGTAATACACAAAATCTGTCTGTTTGGTGCAGCTTAGGCCCTAGAAGGTTTTTATAACATCAGCTATTATGAAATCTTCGTGATGGTTGGCACCTACCTGCTATCGGGCTAAAATGACCTATCTGTAGTGTTTATGTAGTTATAACACGTTATTAGCAAATCATTTTTATTTCAGAACAATAACGTTTTTAATTTTAAATAAAATTTTTGATATCTTCAAACTTTGATCCAGTAACATTCACACTTCGTTGGATGCGCCAGAGACCAACTTGGGGTTAGTGGCTTGCAAACTGGAGCAGTCAGGGATTGAACCACCAACATTCTCATTAGTAGATGATCTGCACTACCTCCTGAGCTACAGCTGCTCCATGAGTTATCAGCATGACTATAAATGATTTGACACTTTTAGAATGTCTTATAGGTGATAAATGCTAAAAATTTGTCATTTTAGCCTAGGCTAAAATGCTAATATCTGAAGAAGTTATAGATTTGTGCAGAGGTCATAGTTTTCTCTCTTTTTTCCTGCAGCAAGATGCTTTAGCCAATAGCAGCATGCCAAGCCCCATATGGCAACAGCTTCATGGCTCTACTGTAACACATGGGGTGTCAATGTCTGGTACCAGCCAGTGCTCTTTGGTACAGTCCCTAAAACAGCACTCAAATGTTGGCTGTTAACAGTGAGATAAGACCACGTGTTATTGTACACATTTGTCAGGCTTCAAGGATGACATTGAATGTAAATATAATTTTTGTTTGTTTAGTGGATCACATGTTTTTCGCAAAACACTTGATCAACAAAAAAGGTGTTCAAGAAACCATTTCAGTGAAAACTGTTTAAGTGTGTTCTTTGAGTCAACAGGAAAAACCTCAAATGCAACACAACGGGCTGATTTTTTTCATGTCTTTTTTAATGCTGTGAGCAGCACAGCAAACATTTCTGTTCCCTCTTCTTTAATGGTAGAGCTGCAGAAATTCTCATGACTTGTGCAGAAAAGTCCAAAACCACCTGCACAGTTCAGTACCATGTTTTTTCAATTTACATCCAGCAACCGTTCCAACTCTTCTGCTGTCTTTAGACATCCAATTTAAGCCTTCTGCACAGTGTGTGCCGAACATTTAAACTCAAGCTCATTTAGATACTTTCCACTCTCATTAGTAGTCTCTGCTGTTGTTGTTCCATTTACTTTGGCTGCATGAATGTGTCATGTAGCTGCTGCAAACTATTAGCTGAAGATATAACTGAGGTTTCTTTCAACGGCGAAAACTCCAACAGCAACTAAAATAAAATAAACATGAAGTTCTGCGTCAACTGAAGCTTTATGCGGTATACTCTAATGCAAATGTCTGTGCCACAAATTTGACTCATGTTTGCCCCCCTTCCGTTTCACATGTTTTACATACATCTGCTACATCCGTTTATGAGAATAGAGGTTGGCCCTGTACACAGGCTTCTTTCAAGTCATGTCCTCTTTAAACATCCAGAGCACATTGTCAGTTGAGGAGTGTTCAACAGCTACAGACTGTGTGGTTTCTCCTGTCCAGCTTAACCAGTGGAGCAAACCTCTCTTCTTAAAGCCATGTCAAGACATTGCACCAGTTGCTGGTGAAGAAACGGAAAATTGTGTTTATTCACTTTGCTTCCAGGACATTTGCAGACTGTTTAAAGATTGAATGGAGTCACCAGCTGGTCACAAGCCCTCGTTTCTGCTTCTGAGGGATGCTGAGTGATTTGCAGGGTAATTTGCAAGTTCAGCAACGGAGTTAAGCTACCTTTACACAACGATCCTGAAAGATCACCATTACTCACCATATAAAGTAATTTTCTAGAGTCAGTGAAAGAAACATGCACAATTCAGTAAGTCCTTCAACAGCTAATTATATATCTCTGCAGTTGAAATGAATTGAGTATTGTAGTAGAAAAGTGCTGACTGTACAAGTCAAATGCTTCTGTTGCTGAAAGCATAGCAACCAAATGTAGATGAAGACTGACACAAGGTAAATAGAGACGAAGAGTGATCCACAAAGAATCCTTTTAGTCAGCAAAGAAGAGAAAATCTGGTCTAAATAATCTCCTTGGAGGATGTACTCATGCAGCACCATCTGATAAAACTGGCGTTAAATGTGGCGGAATAAAACTAAAAACCTCTATGTTGATATTTGTCAATCAGCTGATATTCAAGTTGATAATCTTTCCGTGTTGTGCTGGGATTTATTTTTTTCCACTCCTCTCCAACTCCTATCCTCATATGACTTTGTGTTGGCTGTTGATGAGAGAAATCACTAACAAGGGACTGACTGTGGTTTGTTAGGATAGAAGGACACCAGTGACTTTAATTAATGTCACATGTCTCAGTATGATAAAACTGAATGAAAAAGAAATGGCAGTGTTGAACTACTGGATGTTTTTCATATGGAGCAAAAAGACTCCCAGATAATGCTAAAAAGACTAAAGACGTGCTCGTCAGGTAGGCTGGAAGAGTTTAAAAGCTGAAAACAGTTTGGTCAGTTAATTTCTGTTATTGGTGGCGAAATTATTTTCAGAGTAGCAACATTTATTAACCACAGCTGTTCCTAAACACCAGATGAGGGGAGTTTCTGGGTATCAGGGGTATCACCGTAATAAGATTGGTCATGTAATTGTTTTTCAGTGTTTTAAAGCCCCTGAGAGGAGACTCACAATGCTCTGGATAAACACCTAATGAGTCAGCTCTGTGGGGAAATCATTATACTGTATCTTCCATGTGTCTTACACTATCGCATGGAAATGCACCAACTTCATGCAAGAGGGCTGAAATGAGTCCTTTGTAATGATTTTATCATCATGGTTATTTTGTGTTTAAATATATTTTGGTAGATAACCTGGACCAGTCTTTTAGTTATGTTAAAAAACTGTAATTAGTATCTCTGTGGTAAATAATTAGGAACGATATGATTTATGTTTTACTGACATTACTATGCTTTAGCAAATTTATTATGTGCAAAGACATCACATTAAATGAATGATGTAGTTCCCTGGTAAAGCTTACCGAAGAAATCATTATCCAAGTATATATCAGTATCAGTACGATGTGTTTTCCAAAGCGTGCTTTTAAAACCTGCCCAGATTCCTTTAACATTACTAAATCGTAAAGTTAACCAAAAAGCCAAGAAATGTTCAAATATGGACTTGGAACTTGAAGAGAAGAAAGGGAATATTTAAAAGCAGAGGAGATGGAGCGCTTTGTAGCGTAACAGGACCTCATATGGCCTCAAGTCTACATTCTACATGTTCAGACAAGTCATTTAACCTGTTAAACAGCACTGATTGGAACTAGTTTTTTAATGGGCGCAGGAAAAAGGCGTTTGGGAGGTGCACAGAAAGAAGTCTTCAGTTTGATCAGGAGTACTTTTCCTGGGTTTGTTCCCAAATAGTGTAACATGCCAAGATCCCATCTGGGTTTGATTCTCTCTCACCCACTGTTACTTAACAGAAGATAATTGTCTCCAAGAGACCTATACCCTTCATGCAAATTGCATAGGGGATGGCAAAAAAAGTATTAATTTGCCTCAGATGTATGATAATTACAAAACTTTTTGTAATAAATGGCATTTATGGGATGTAATTAAATGTTTTAAGTCTTATTAACACCAAATTTGGCATTTGCAGTTGGATATTTAGGTACAGTTTTGTTTTATTTAGGAAAATTTCTTGGTTTTAGGACCAAATAAATAGTTAACGTCCATGAGGAATTTTGATATAAATGTTGCTGGTGGTTCTTGGTGTTGTGTGAATATAGGTGTTTTGGTATTTTAAGATGGATGGTGGTGTTTTTAAAAGGAACCTCAATACATTTGTATACTGATTTAAAGTGCTTCCTGAGCTTCTCTCAAACTACTCATTCAGCTGTTATATTTAAATAGTTAAATGATTTCTAAAGGAACAACAAAAAGTAGAATTTTGGGTGAGCGCAATCTGGGAACCCAGCAGTTAGTCTATGGAGGAAATTAAATTTTTTTCAGGACTTCTGGTTCTAACTGGCTGATGTTCAAGCCAAGGCTTTCTAAGTCACTGTCAGACAACTGATAAGCTTATCTCATGTAATTTGGTGAATGCAGTTCCTTTTTTGCAGACTTGTAGGCTGCTGATTGGTCTGTAGCACTTGAATGACAGATAGAAACCAGAAAACTCAAGTAGTGAAGATATACGTGCCTCAAAACTGTTTAATTTTAAACTCAATTGAATGAGTACTCAAATTTAGAGTTTTACTTTTTTTTCTCCTAGTGGTCATTGATAGTATTGCATCCATTATATTCACACCCTTGCAAAACTAGTTCACCATGGACTGGTAAATCTCTCCACCTTATAAATCCGCTGTTTGCCACTGAAGAGGGGATCACCCAACCTAGAGGCAAAACAAGGATTGCAGCCTAAAAAAGAAAGCGACTGAGAGTGAGGAGAAGGAATAATCACCTCTGCAGGTTAAAGAAATCCATCTAGGATTGGCCATGACTCAATGAATATAGTTATTTATTGAGAAAGGTCACTTTAAAAAGGGGGGGGGAGTGTTCTTTCAAGAACTCTAACCAAATTGTTTTTGCTTAAACTCAATTATACTCCGCAGACGTCCCACCCTCAGTTTTCCCTCAAACACATCATTGTCTTCACTCATCTCCTTTTTTTAAGAAGTCATGCAAAAGTAATTATTTTACAAGAGAAAATTTATAGAAGAAGCAATATTAAGTTTGATTTTTTTGGGTGATCTTGTGCCTTTTGATGTGTTTTTAGCTGCCTAGAGACTTTCAAAATGCTTTGAAAATGGCCCGTAATTAAAATGTATTCCATCCTTCCACCTACCCAACAGAGGATTGCAGTGGAGCTGGACCCTATCCCAGCTGTCATAGGGTGAAAAGTAGGGTATACCCTGGACAGGTTGCAAGTCTGCAGCAGGGCTAACAAATAGAGACAGACAGCCATTCACACTCACATTCACACCTACAATCAATTTATAACTTCCAGTTAACCTAACCACATGCATGGACTGCAGGGGGAAGCTGAAGCACCGAAACAGAACACACCCAAACACCGGGAGAGTCTGCAGAAATCAGAAAAATAAATACATTTAAATTGAGCAGTGCTCATTTTATAGAGTATACGCAATAGTGTCTTTCATCGTTGTCTGAAATAGTGATCAAATTACAGCACTAAATCTACAGTATGCGCTGTAGATGTGTTTATAGTTGTAATTATATATGTGTATGTGTTCGATGCCATCCCTTCCTCCACGTACTTATCTAAGTTTGTTGTTTATTGCAGGTATTTCCAATCCATATTTATTTTTTCATGAAGAAAATGAAATAATTCATATTTCAAAGAAACTCTAATAAGTCTGAACATCTGAAAGGGAAACTTTTAACTTGTGACTGAAATAATTGAAAATATAAGGATGTGATGAGTCAGAACCCCTGCTTTGTTTTTGTGCTTTTTTTTCTTCATGGGGTCAGTTTAATCAGGAAAATGTGTTTGTTTTGCTCCCTCTGTGGTTGTTGTTGTCTGGAGGGTGGGGGGGGGGG
>VUQG01025577.1:0-10090 GCA_015106755.1 Etia nguti | reverse complement strand
GGGGGTGTGTGTGTGGGGGGGGGGGGGGGGGGGGGGGGTGCTCTGATGGGATATATGACTTCAAGGTAATATTCTCTGATAGTCAGTAGTTTTAACTGACAGTCCTCTGTTTGTAGAAGAATGTAAGAGAAGGAGTGACAGAAGACAGGCAGAGTAAAAAGGGTGAATTGATTCTTCCACTTAGTCAGGTGAGGGAAACATTTCCAGTCCTCTTGACTTCCAAAAAGAAAACAATCCCACCAGGAAAAAGTGAGGCTCCATCATCTTTAACCCAAACACTTTTTTGTAGCTATAGAGTAAAATGAAATTTTATTACATTCAACTCTAAGACACATAAGATCCAAGGCTACTGTTATAGATGGAAGAAAAATGCTTTCCTTTCTGTTTTCACATTATTATTTTTTTCTCTGCGAAATCTATGATTGTAAAAAAAAAAGAAAAAAAGTGGTCTCACTTTATACCCATTCAAACTTGTGCCAGGGAAAAAATGGTTTGGTTTGAATAGAACCACTGTTCTGCTCTGTGCTGTCCTGCTAGACATCTCTACACGGCTCAGAGATGCTGGATTCAGAGCTACTTTTGTGGCTTTTGGTTGCGCTCCAAGGTTCGGTTAAGCGGTATTTCCCCCTTCCCTGTCTGACTTGTGCTGCAGACACATGCACAGCCTGTCGCTACACATTCTCTTACACACAATGCAAAGAGCAGCCACGTTGTCACACATGTTCCATCACTCTGTGTCTCTCATGTTGACACACACAACATCTTCCAGCTCACAAACATTTTTTTTTAACACAACAGAGACATTCAGAGCTTGCTTCCTATTTCTGCGTAGAGAGGAATGACTGTTGAGGGGCAGAGGGAGAGAGCAAGCTGTCTGTCAGCGTTACATCCAAGGCTGTAGAGCTCAGAAAGCTTATGGCGTTTAAGAATAGCAATGGTGACATACTGCACTTTTGTAAACTCGCAAGGCACTCTGAAATTGTTCCTCTCATAAACAGCTTAAAGCTTTGAATGATGAAATCAACAGGTTCATTTGGAAGGGCACAAACTTTACCTCCTCTTAAATTGTCTCACCTCTGTACCTATTAAATATTTCTTGCATACTTTGTGCTGCTTTGACTGTTGCTCAGAGTTTTATTAACACCGCAATAAGGCACTTTTGTGCCACTGTATCAAATACATGAAGTCTTCAACTGTTATATCATAACTGTTATATTATAGATAGTGTCTGGGAAATAACTTGTAACCAAGATCAGCCAAATTATGCAATAGCTGTGTGCTGTCCGCAACTTGGCCATACCATCAATCCATCACTCAGAGGTTTTGTGGAGTGATCTGGCTTTGCTTAACATTCAGATCAACATGATTCTTATTTTCATCCAGTTGTTAGACTTGTGTATTTTTCCCCTGGTCCTTTTGAAATCTAAGATGCTGCATAAGTTTTACATCTTCCGTGTCCACATAAGCAGAATGAAAAATCAGTCTTTGGGAAATATTTGTTTATGATCATTGTGTGCAAAGATAGTTGGCTTTACGGGGGAGGGGGGACCTGGACACTGGACAACAAGTCCTGGACGCTGGACCTCGAGATTTCACTTTTTCTCCAGCTTTTTTGCATCCCCTGCAGCTTACTGAGAACATCTATTTCTTTTTCTTTTTTCAATTTTTACCGAAGGTTGATTTAGTGCCTTTTTCACACCAGATGAAGAACACATGTAGAGTACTTTCAGTTCTGGTGTTCCCCTTTCCATTGCTTTTTCTTTTTTTCTTTTCTTTTTTTGTGGAAAAGGAAAGACAGTACAGTTCTCTTCTGTGCAAAAGGGTGGATTTGTCATGCAATTTTTTACAGGATACAAATAAATATCAGTAATGGTATTTGGACAGTTTACTGAGAAACACAGCAGGGGGACAAATATTATTGACTTGACAAAGAAGTGAATTTGAGTCATGATGACATGCAATTATGTCACTTAGTAGTGGTTGGCCTGGTTCAGAATAAGCAATATAACTAATCCTACACTCTTTCATAATTTCACTAAATCCAATCTAGGAAAATTCAGTGCTTGCATAAATTATGCCCCCTATCTACTTAAAGTCATTTGCTGCTGACTTTTAAGAATAATCACATCCACACGTTTAATGGTGTGTGTGTGTGTGTGTGTGTGTGTGTGTGTGTGTGTGTGTGTGTGTGTGTGTGTACTACAAAGGCTTGCTCTCTGGCTCACTCTACTCTATCAGGGTTACATTTATTGTTTTTTGGAACATGCACATGTAAGTTTGTGAACTAAACTGAGTCCAGTGCCCTTTTCTTCCAAAGTAACCCACAGATTTGTTTACGCCAACCATCAGTATTTATTTCCTTGTTTGGAAATATCACAGCAAGGACAAAAACTTTGAAAGACTCTTTAAACCCAAGCAGTATCAAACTACTTGAAATAATTACGCAGCATGCAACCTAACACTATTTTACAACAAACACTGATGTCTTGGGGTCTCTGTGATTGGAAAAGAAATTGCAGATTTCTGTGGGCTTTGGGTGAGCTGTCATATTACTGAACAAATACACCAACAAAGTAAAAATCTTACAACACAGGGCAAAGAGCAAGTAGATGACCCAGATTCAGAACACTGTTCAGGGGATATATCTGTGAAAAATGTGAATGTGTTTCTTGCTTGTTTGTGATTTTTCCTTTTCTTCTTTTAGGCTCCATAGTCCCAGAAACGAATCTTGTGTTCTTGTCTGAATACTGTATGCAGCTCTTTTAATTATTCCTGATTTGCGTAGAGTGAGGAGAAGAAAAATCAAGAAGTTTTTCCTTAATTGGAAATCGTCTTTTATTATTTTAAGCACGATAACAGCCAAGGTCTGTTGGCACTGTCAGTCTGTCAGTTGGTCTACCCGCTCAATCAGTGGCCATGAAATTCATGGTTCCCAGCTGAATACTGCTAAATTTGGCGATCCATACACCTTTTCTTTTTTTTTTTTTTTAAATAAATCCTAGCATAAGGTTCACATTTGTGCTCTTAAAGTAAAATGTCAATTGAAGGATTTCCAGGAAGCATTAATGCTAAGAATGTAATACCACTGTTGATTCCTTGACCTTTTATGTACCGCCAGTATCACAGTTAAATGTCAGTTTGTTTCATTTTGTCATACATTTTTATACCAGTGGTTTAAGTGGACAGCAAATGTAGGCAAGATACTGAAAAAATACATCAAGAGAAAAGATTACACCCTGTATGTTTCTGGTTTGTCAGCACCATGTGGTTATAGTAACTTTATAGATTATATCCATCTGCCCTGTATGTTCACAGTATGTTTAAGACATCAACAGTTTAATATTCAGCCATCAAGCAGTATATCCTATCTGGATTTCTTCTTTTATTCCCCTCACTTGTTTCTAAACCACATGTGCATTTGTTTTCTGTCACATTTGAACTCCAGTTCTTTTTATCTAAATGTATGCTTGAAGTCCAAAATCCTAATGCTAATTAATAAACTAAATATCATGTTCTGTCCAGGTGGGAGGAGCCCCTGACAATTTCAAGATAAAGTAAGTCAGTGGATGACACCTCCAAAAGACAAATTTGCAGCCACGTCACACCCAGCAGCAACAAACTGAAGAACCAGACAGTCAACTATTTTGGCAAAGTGGTTTTCTCTCATGTGTGAAAGACAGAGCAAGAAACTGAAAAAATAGATGAGCACAATGATGCACAAAGGGGGACTTTCCAACTCAAAGTGAGAACCAGCTGGGCCTCAAGTCCCCGCAGGGAAAATGGACAGAAAATATTCAGTAAATTGGGACTTTGGTTGGTTTCTTCAAGATCAGCAGAATTTAAAAAGAGTCTTGTGTTTTGTGGTTTAACTTAGTCATCATACATGATTAAAATGATCATTCATTCTTACAATGTGGATTTGTACTATGCAAAAGTCTTAAACCACCCTCATTATCTTTATATTTTGCTTACAAGGAGTCCGATTTAGTTTTTTAAAGTGGTTTTGAGCAACAGTTTTCTTTCGGAAAGTCTTTTTTCTTTGGACACTGGCTGCTTTTTCACTTATTTTCAGTCAATCTTTTGTACCTGACTGTTTTCAGAGGAAGGTTTTTATTGTTTGTTAAACCACTTAACACTGGCCTACAAATCATTCGAGCACAAAAAAGGGATGAACCAGTGTTTTGTCTACACATAACAGAAAACTTAGCAAAGAAACCATTATAAATTGTATCTTTTGGCACCTTGTTACTACCATTCTATCACAAAAACACATAATTTGTTCCCATTTAGTTTAGCTGAATCTGTGAAAAATGCCAACTACAACACAGTCTCACAACATAAAATAATATTTTTGGCTATTCCCCAAAGAGCTGTTAGCCAAAAACTTGGCATATCTCAGCATGGTTTGCAGTGTGTCCTGAAAAAAGTTGAGGAAAGCGGACAAGCGGAGAAGAAAACAATAAGTGGCAGGCCTAAAAACAATCTGCAGTGCACAGACAGTATGTGAAAGTCATGTTCTCAGGAAACAGGAAAAAAAACAGCAAAGTCCTGACACAGTTAATCTTATTTCATTAAAGTTCCTTCTGAAATGGTCTCAGTGGAAGGCTGGCTATCAAGAAGCCACAATTGGGAAACTGGAAGAAAAGGCTGCCAAATTAAAACAAATAGTGGAGACCAACAGTCATGGACTAGCTATGGATATCAGAACAGAGGGCAGCTAACATACAAAGAAGAGCTTTGGAAGCAAGCTCTGTTTTCCCTTATATACTGTACTTCCATGTATGTTTGCAAAATTCATAGAATCCCTGCACTTTTGTTCCATTTTCCCAGCAAAGTATAAAGAAATGAGGGGTGATTCAAGACCTTTGCACGGTATTATATTACCAGGAACTATAAGGACTACAGTGAACATACAATACATGCAGGCACATACACTCTTTTTTTATTATTAGTTTTGCAGTATAACAGCTGGTAAAAATTTCCTGTGTTTAGCTTAAAGCTTTGTTTGGAGAACGAAGGAAATAAAGCCACTTTTCATTATTCTAAGGTACTTCATCTTTTTCTTTTCTTTTCATAGCTAAAGAACACATAATCATTACAACTAGCTCACTGCAATTTGGTTTCTTTTTGTTGCCTGTACAAATTTTCCTTATATTACATGTAATTTGTGAATTCAAGTCAAATGAAAGCTATTGTTATATGTACTAATAATGACCAAGCCAAAAATCTTCAGAAAGCATCCACAGACAAATATTTGTAATGAAAAGCTAGGAAACTTTTTTAAAAACAGGAATGTTATTAACTCCTTTAAGAATTATTTTATTTATTTTTAACTGCGAGAGTTGCACCAATGCTGAGAATGACACATCTGTTATTTTCCACATAGTGAGCCACATATTTTTAATCATGTGTTTTCACTTCTGTGAAAGGTGATCAGGTTTTTTTTGTACCTTTGTGAGAACAAAGATTACACCTGTTGCAGCACGCTCACAGCACACCATTAATTCTCGGAAAGAATTTGGTTATAAAGTTCTTTTTAACAGCGGTTTCTTTAGCACAATTCAAAACTCAAATGCAGGTGTTAGTTGTTGTTTTTTCTTTTCATTCATTATCTAAGAAGAATGACAGTTTCAGTCTCTTTTTCACTAACACTGCCATCACTGTGACTAAGTGTGGCTGATCTCTGGCCCTGTGTGGTGTGAAACAGAAACGTGTCCCTTTTCCCCCACGTTTACATGAATCCTTTTACCCTGAGAGTGCTGACAACTCAGGGTCACTGTGCTACCAGGCGGTCACTGCTTTCACCTCCCCCTCTTTCTCTCTGCACACTCTTTGCTCTCCAGGGTCCCAACAGCTGTTCTCACGTATCATGCAAATAAACTTTCTTGGGGCCTTTTTCACACGTTCCCACACTTAAACAAAGCATCAGCGTGTTCACATAAATTCAGGTACAAACAGAATTTGATAGTAAAGCAAATTCACGTGCGCACACACACACACACACACACACACACACACAGAGAGAGAGAGGGTGGCTGAAACTTCTAATTAACCCCGTGACAGTAAATGACTGCAGCCTTAGAATTACAGTCCCTCCATGTATTTTTTCCTAGCTAGATTAAAAAAAAATTACTGCCTCAACAACATTAAGTAAACTGACAGAAACTTGAGGGAGGGAATTTAGTATTTTCAAACAAAACTCTGTCATTATTATAGAGAATAATAACTTTTATAGAGAAAATAATGTGACAAACCACATTTTAGTTCCAGATGTAATTTCAAATCTGGGAAAGTAGCTCAGCAATATATCAGTCACACTAAAATTCCCAGTGGAAAAAAACTAGTCGGTGTGGCTTCATCTAATTCCTCCTGTGGCTGTGATGTTCCAGTGTCACAGCAACCAAACACAACACATTAGTGGAGTGAAGATATACTTCACAGTGACACTAGACACTGCAGGAGGTCTATCATGGAGAAGTCATCTATAAGGGTCCTACCTCAGTGAGCCAACACTAACACAGGCCAACACCAGATCAGTTTTCTGCTTTATACATATTTACATCCCTATGTTGTGCCTCATGAGCCCCTGTATTAGGCTTTTTTTTTTCTTTTTTTCCAAAATGGAACAAAAAGAAAAGTGCCAAAGGCACATGCTCTTGATGGTAGGGAGTCCGCAACAGGGATTAATTCTCAGTTATCAAATGAACTGAAAATAACCAACACTGAAAGCCAGCAGAACTGAAGCTCTGTGCAATGATTAGCAGGGAATGCTGTAAAACTATCAGCTTGAAAATGAAGAGACAACAGATCTTTGAAATCAAACCTGTGTGCCGTCTAAATGTGAAACCTCTGGGGTGTAATTTGTTACTGCCTTTGAGTAGCCTCTCACCACAGTAGTTGCCTAGCCCTGTGGATGCAGTGTAGGCTGACACTCTGTAGAGACATTTGTGGCCTCAAGAGGATGAAGTTTGCTGGTAATGCTGGTAATTCCCTAAATTTTCCTGTAGTGTCACTGTGAGTTTGACATTTTTGTGCCAGCTAGTGCAATGTTAAAAAAGTACACCCCATAATCCAGGAGCATGTAGAACCAGTATTTTGTAGAACCACTTTTAGCAGCAATAGCTTGTTTTCTGTGATCAGCTCTTCTTTACAGCGTTACTTCAGTTCGTTGGACAGCTCTCTTAAGGTCCGGCAAAGCATTTTAATGAGGTTAAGTTCTGGACCTGATTGCACCATTGTAGCACCCTGACTCATTTCCTTTTTAGCCATTCTGTTATAGATTGCTGCTTTTCTTGGGACCATTATCCTGTTGTATGACCAAATGTCAGCCAAGCTTTAGTTTTCTGACAGATGGCCTCACATTTGACTCTAGAATACTTTGGCCGACTCAGTGACAGCAATGTGCTCAGTAATTGTATCTGCAAAACAAGCCCAAATAATCACCCCTCCACCATCATTGCTTGACACTTGGTATAAGGGATGTTTGTGCTGATATGTTGTGTTTGCTTTTCGCCAAACATGGCTCTTCATTATGGCCAGACATCTCCACTTTGGTATTGTCTGTCATTTGAGGACATTGGCCCTCATTTGTTAACAGTGCATACGCACAAACCGTGTAAATAATCAGAAGTGTCTCTGAATATGTATATTAGGAAATGAAGACCTGGCTAAGTAAATTTTATTTGTATAGCACACTTATAACCAAAGTGCATAAGCTTGACAAAAGCTTGTGTTTTAAGCTTAGATTTGACATGGAAGGCCACTCCAGAGTTCTGATGCAACAACACATAAGGCTTTGCCTGCAACATTATCAGGAGTAATTGAGAAGCAGGCCTTAATGATCTTGAGGGAGTAAATGGGTGCAGCATATCTGCCACATATGCAGATGCAAGACCATTTAACGCTGTCTAAGCAACTTTAAACATGTCCTCAAAACGAATACTGCAACTACTACAAGTAGTAATAAAAAGATTTATATATATATATATATATATATTCTTTCTTTCTCAGTTGAACTTTCTCCTCATTTCTTGCCTTAAGGGGATTTTTAAATCTACGCCGCATGTATGAGATTAAAACAAACTCCTTTGAACTCCTATGACGTAACCTACTCTATAACCTGAGGTCCAGCTAGCTGGAAATGTAATTACACGTCCTATCGACGTACCCCGCAACTATTATTATCGGCCTGTCCAGTATGATGGTGCGGTAATGCACATAGTGGAAACACTTGCTTTAGAGGTGCACGCTTCTCTTGCAACATCTTCATCACTTTCTCCGCTTCACCTGCAGGTAAACGAGTAAACGTGGCAGTATGCAGGTAGGATGCAGACTGCACAAGCCTGCTGGTTCAGAATGATTACAGCGTGGTGAGATCAAAATAGGCCGGTGCCTATGTTTCATAAATCCGAGTGTCATTTTGCGTACGGACTTGTGGGTTTTGAGGGGGGACAGGTTAAGAGCTTTCCACGCACATTATTGGTAAATAAGTGCTTGTAGTTTGTTCAGATGCAACTTTGCGAGCTTTAGTCGTGCTGCCATGTTGTTTTATGACAGAGGAGGCTTTCTATTGGTAGCCCTTCCAGCCACTTCTTCGGTCTTTTTCTAATTGTACTATTATGAGTTTTAATATTTAACATGCTAACCGATTCCTGTAGAATCTGAAATGTAGCTCTTGGGGTTTTTTTTTCTTCAGTTTCTCTGAGGTTTGACCTTTGGGGTGACTTTGCTGGGACATCCACTCCTGGGAGGACTGGCTTTGTATTAGCACACAACTGAATGCTCCAGAGCAGCAAACTGCCTAAACCTCTGCGTTTATAGAGGTGGTTACACTTGCTGATGATCAGTTGATCAAGTATATTTGGTTGGCAGCACCTGGCTTCTACTTACGACCTCATTTATATTGGAAGTAGTGTACTTTTTCCTAGGACTGCATAAAGTCCTGTGGAAACTTCCTTTTCCCATAAATTCAAATAGTTAGCATCATCATATGTTCTCCCCTGGGCAATCATCTCAGAAGAAGCAAGCAGTTAGCTTGGCGACTATTAGTTTTTCAATTTTTATGTGGAAACTGGATAGAGTTCTCTCTGGTCAGTCTGAGAGGCCATGTAGTTGTACGTATGCTAGGAGGAATAGAAGGAGTAAGCAACCTCATATTTTTACAGGTCGTAACACGGCAGCATTTATTTTAAGTATTCGAAGTGCATCTTCACAATATGGGACCTTAATGGAGTCTGCAATTAGCAGAGTTTGTTATTTACAGTCTGTACAGTTTATTGTTAAGTATTTGTTCTGGCCCAGATTCTTGACATTAAAAGCCAATAAAAGCCTTCTCTTAGCAAGTCAGTTATTCAGACCTTCATTTTGTTATTAGCTGTTAACAAAAGATTCTCAGTACAAGTTGACCACAAAGCAGATGCTTTCTTAAAGTTAATGCCTACTTGTCCAATAAATCTGTTCCCACTTTATCGGAGCATGCTTTTATTCAAACACTGCATGCCCTCAGCTCAAAATAACACAAATGCAGAGTGCAACACAGAGGCCAGACTCTTTAAATACTTGAGGTTTGATGAAACGTCAGAATCTCATCAAAGAGCTTCCATCCAACAGTTTGTGACAATGATCCAGCAGCTGTCCATGTAGGCTCAGCTGCTCCTTGTCCTCAAAGTCTACCTCTAATGCGATCCAAGTCCTTGGGTCCTTTCTGCAACCTCAGAAAGTTCCATGTTATCAGTTCTCTGGGGGTGGGGGGAGTAGAAGGTCTAGAGCCTGGTTACCCTTAAAACTTGCCATCTCCAATCAGAATAGCTAAGAGGTTGCTCTGCTCCCACAGTTCTGCCAGGGATTGAGAAGCACGCTTACTGTGAGGGCTGGCCATTCTGTGGCCTTTCATTAATACTGCCTGCCATCTGAGAGCAGCTCAGAGAGACCCTGTTGCTGAGCAGATAAAGATAGGGGTGAGCATAAACACTAAACAGAGATTAGGCACATGAGCTTTGATGGTTGTGATGTACATAGCATTGGTGGTCTTATCTGGAGTGGGACGCCATCGTGTGATCCCCTCACCCCCCCCCCCCCCTTTTTCCAAAAT
>VUQG01025575.1:4390-23663 GCA_015106755.1 Etia nguti | reverse complement strand
CCATGTTGTTGCAGTATATTAATGACTAACCTCGTATTGTGGATGGATTATCTCAGTTGTGCTCCTGACTGAAGTTTGGTCTGTTTACAGCATCCTGCCATACTATTGCATTTGTCCCTAACGATCGGGAACCCTCGCGTTAACTTTTATCTAGTGGAAAAAAGTTAGCATTCATCCTCCAGCTTCACTGTGGTTATGTTATGCTAACATAGCTGTGTCGCTAGCGATCATGTAGCACATCATTATATCCGGGCTTTTAAGTCTGACGTCATTAGCCATGTCTGGGCCCAAACTCCGCTGCAGGTTCCTAAGTCAAATGATCACTGCAGCATCACTAAGAGTTGAAAAACTGTCCAAATTCTTTCATCTTTAATAAAATGATCAGCGTTGCTGCTGTACCAGGTGTAACAATTAAGTTTTAACATCCAGGCATCCATGAAAACAGAATTTATTAAATTTAACGGAGTTAGAAGTTAGCAGGTAGTTAGCTCGCTAGCTTCCATCTAAATATAATATACCATGTTCTGACTGAGAGATTTCTGAAAAAATTCAAACGTACAGCTCTGCTATCACTTCCGACATAAATGAAGACAGGAAAGTAAACAGCAGTGACGTTTGTAGAGTTACTGAAGTTGGGCTAGCTGGTATATAATGATGTGCTACGTGATTGCTAGCGACACAGCTATGTTAGCATAATATAAACAGTGAAGCTGGAGAACGAACGCTAAGGAAGGGAGGACTTTTATCCTCTCGATAAAAGTTAGCGTGAGGGTTCCCGATGGTTAGGGGCAAATGCAATCGCATGACAGGACTTTGGGACCTGAAGCGGACGGAGTTTAGGGCCCAGATTACTCTGCGAGGCTCCTGACTACAGCAGCCGTAATGCTCCGACAATCCATCAGGTGGTGTGGCTTCGTAGCTTACCAAGCCGTACTAAAACATTTTTGACAGATTTTTGAGCGCCGTGTACCACATAAAATCGGTTCTAGGTCAGTGAGCACTACCAGAATTCATACATAAGGCGCACTGTCGATTTGTGAGAAAATTAAAGGATTTTAAGTGCGCCTTATAGTGCGGAAAATACGGAGTCAGACAATTTATTATACCTCTACAGGATGCTGACCTCTGAACTTCACAGGTCATTTTCACCCACTTCTCCAGTGAGGCAAATTGTGCTTTTCCTTTGATGTTATGTTGATTGCCATGCCTAAAATCCCGAGGTGAAAAAACAGCAATTTCAAGTATTTCATTTAATTTTTACTTAGTTGTCAGTATACACAGTTATAAGCACAGAACAGGATAAAGTTACTCACTGTCTTACATAGCACATTTTCCGATCTAGCAAGGGTATTCCCTAGATAGAGGGAGGCAATGCACATGAGACAGTCATTTTCTGGGAATTCTACAGATTATTACCTCTCCTCTTCTCACATAGGAGCCAATCTGACATCACACAGAATTTGCTTTAGGTTGCTGACATGTTTAATGTCTGATCTGACTGTATTCTCACACGTAGATCTCTCGTGTCATGTCTACAAAAGTTCAGTGCTGCAGTACATGTGTGAAAACAGCTTGGGTTACTCAGTAGAGTATTGGAACAGCAGGCTAAAAAGCAGAAATGGCTTACCCTTGATCACAGTCAGCATCAGCGATGGGTGTGCTAGAAGGGTGCCATGTCTAATGCACCTGTAACTATAAACAACAGCGAGGGAAGATGCTAAACCGTTCTAGGCAGCTGTTGGGTGCTCTTAAAGCAGGATGGGCGTAATGCTGGACTGATTTTATATTAGCAGTAAATTATAAATTTTACTTAAATCTGGTTTCTGGATATTGCCACGACTAATGTTGTTTTCTTGCAACAGCAAACTATAAGTTAGCCTAAATTGTGTTAAGGACCATTAAATACCTTACAAAACTTATTATCACTTTGGTGAGGTTTTGTGGTAATATTGGACCATTTCACCTTACACTGCAGTTTCCTCCGGGGTGTTTTTTTCCTTCTTTTCAGTTATATAAGCTGATCAGTGTTTGCTTGCTGAGCTTTACTGAAAGTTCAAAATGGTATAAAGATGTTTAATTGGGCTCAGACAGCTGAAGCATTCTAGAATTAACAGTGACATTTTTGCTGAGAAGCCCGAAGCAGAGCCGGCAAACATGAAACAGACAAAAAAAAATGTATTGAAGGAATAAACAGAAACTGCACCTGAAGGACGGAAGGAAAACTGAGAGAAGCAATATCATTTCGTTGAAGACAGCTATGTAGGGGGTATTCTAATTTGCTTTGAGTGTCTTGCCTGTTATTTTGTACTCATTCGAATTTTTGGTGACATCTGCACTTTTCTATCCTTCTCTAAGTTATGAGTCATTCCGAGCAAAATCTCCGCATTACAAAACAATTAGATCAGAAGGCTCCAGTAATGCAGCAGGGATCCAGCGCTCACACTACCTACTGCCGCGCGGTGAGAAATAGAGGGGGAAAAGGGTGTCTGAAAGGGAGGGGCAACGGATCTGAGAAGGCAGTGGAGGAGGGAGGAGGACTGGAAGATGAGTATGACTCATATATTAACACAGCCACTTCAGAGATACTGTCCATAAAAAAACATAATAATTTAAAAAATAAAAGCTAAAAATTAGCAGTTTCTTTTTCTGTGTGTTTTGCATGTCTCTGTGTCATTAGATCAGCTTTGATGTTGCTTGTGCTGTGAGAGACTGATATTACTGGGGAAAAAAATAGCCACACAGTGCCTCACTCATTGCACCCTTTATTTCCTTGTTTTCATGTTACTTCTGATACTCAGTAATCTAATGCATCAAGGCACATTCGATATGAATCACTGGTGTGTTCTAATCTGAATTTTGCTAATTCATTTCCCTCGTGGATCTCTTCACAAAGCCTCTTAAAATCATTGACTGATAATGAAGCTCATTAGTGCAGCTTCGTATTCTGCCCATTTTCCCCTCTGAAGCTTACTTAGTCTTGACAAGCAACACTAACAAGCAGCTGTGGATCTCATTGCATTTTGGTTTTATTTGTATAGAAAATATCAACCTAGGGCTTGTTACGTTTAGAGCACTGGAGCATAAGGATTAGCAGTGACTGTTGATTTTTATTCTCTTTATTGGTGATATTACTATCCTGTGGAACACAGTTTTCCAGTAATAGATGGTTTTAAACATTTCTAAATGATTTTGTTAGCTTGTTAAAGAATCTCCTGTACTGAGTCATGATGTGAAGAATTTATTTGTGTATAACATGACAGCTTTCAACTACACAGACCTACGCATTTATGAGGCTGATCAGTATAACATCCATATGGATTTAACACCGGAAGGAAAAGTATTATCTGACTCACTGTGCATAAATTCATTTTGGATGTCACGATGGCCGCTTCTACATTCAAATGACTACTTTCAGTCTGTTACTTCTCTAGTGACCGTAAAGCAATGGAAAGCATCAGCATAGATCAAAATCATCAGGAGGCAGAAATTTTGAATGCTTTGACGGCAGCTACAGAGCATCACGCAACTTCTGTTAAAACTGTGAAAGTATTGATTCAGTTGCACTCGAGCTCCGCAGTTTTTAGTCTTGTCAGCTGGCAACTAATGAATTCCTGCAGCATCCGATACTAATGAATGTCAAGGTGTCGCAAGTTCCAGTGGTGAGCAGGTGTAAAAACTAATGAAATCTCGAAGACCACCTGAGCTAAATATCAAATTGTAAAAACGGTGGTTTTATCTGAGCTCCGTTATGTCTTTGTTCCAGTAGCAATGTTTCCGTGGGTTTTGTTAAACAGAACTGCCAATTACATGTGCTTTATGTCTCCAATATCACATTTTCATTACACAGATGCAAGATGTAATATGGATCTCCTGTCACAGCCACGCATTTAGCTTTCGAAATTTGCCATACCTAGGGTAGCATTATTTTGAATGGTCAATCACTCCACTGTAATTAGATTTTCCCTCAGTTTTGGCCGACATTCTCCCCCAGCTTCATGCTGGGCATTTGTCTGTGGTAATAATATAAAAACAATCCTATGACAGCTGAAATTGAGTTTATGCCTTTCTCATTTTTAGTAAAAGAGAAGGGCGGTAACTGAATCAATCCTATCATCTAATGCCATTTCTTTTCAGAGTTGAGATTATGTAATACCATATAATACAATAGTGGACATAACCAATATCTTCAGACAAGGGAGCACTGAGGTGCTCGGGAAGCTAATAGCCGCTCATTACTCTGGTTTTTTTTGGCTCCCATGTTTTCCTTCCTTATGTGAAACTTGCTTTCATTAATTGTTTGCTTTGAGTTAACTCTTCCTTTGTGTCTGCCTTTACACACACACACACACACACACACTGCATGCTCTTGGTTTTTTTTCTCCTGCAAAACTGTCATTTAATTGCTCGTTTCTGACACCAATCCAGTGGTGTAAAAGGTGTACAAGCAGGAAGAAGAAATGCAGTAGAAAACCTATTTATAGTGTTTCTGTGGTGCTTTCCTGCAGGATGTGTGGGTGTAACATCCATGAGTAGTGCAACTTGCTTTGTCTGGAATGTGAGCAATATAAAAATCACTTCTTGTCCTTTGGGCTTTTTATATATAATGTATATAACAATTTGCCCCCATGCTTTTTAGGGGTAATGAAATGGAATATGGATGATGCCTTAAAATTAGTTTCCTTTATTCTAACTTGCAAACTTCCACTATGGCTTTACTTGTTGAATTAATATATACACACAAATAACATCAACATCATAACATCACCCCCAAAAATATATTTTTTGTGCATTTACTTAAAGACTACATATGCTGTCTTTGTGTCACTGAAGTTACTCCTATCCTATGTTAAAGGCTATTATCAAATATTATTTCTGTCTCTGCAGCACAGTTAGAGTCACGGAAGATTAATGATAGTGCAACAATTCAGGAGATTATCTTTTATTTATCGCTATCAGCTTTGTTCAAAGTGGGATTGTATGATATTTCTTCATTTGTGAGACCTTGTAACAATGAAAATGTTTGAAAAACAGTTAAAAATGAGTAATGATGCCATCCTTTAGACCTCAGACCTTAAGTAGTGCAGAATTCAATGGATATAACATTATTATCTTGGGAAATGTGCAACATTTTGTTTGATATGACAGAAAACAGTAACAACACTGACACATGTGACCAAAGTAAGCAACAGTAAGCTAAAGAGTAATGATCTTTGATGCTACCCATAAGGAAGGCAAGAGCAGTAACAGTTTTAATGAATTATGCTCTTTATTAAAGGATGTTACAGGGGATCAAATCACGTTCTCAGTCATAATGTACTCGCAAAATTTTGTAATTTAAATCATTTGTATTTTTTTTGTGGAATTTTACAGTAAAGTGAGTCATACCAGTGACTTTGTATATTTGATAGTTATATGCATCATTGCATTTTAAATGGTTAAAAATTGATGTTTTTTTAACCTCAAAATACAGCAGTTGCACTATATTTTAACTGAGGGGATGAGCACTTCTGTGGCGCTTGGAATATTATACTTGTAATATTTGTTTTAAAAAATAAATATTGTCAGATTTATGACCTGAGAATGTGCAATTGTTCAAATCACAGGCTAGGGACAGCATTTCTACAGAATGACCTTTAAAACACAGAGCATCAAGACTGTAAATCTCACCCCAAGAAATTATTTTGAGTAATAAAATTATGAGCCCTGTACACAACATTGAATTTTTTTTTTCCAAATCACAGGTTGCCTTAGAAGCAAAATAAATCACTGGTTTATGAGTTTCTGAACCAAACCTGAACCTCTTCGCATGTTGCTACAAACTGCTCTGCTGCTCGGCTGTTTTTAGAAGTTTCACACATATATACACGTATAATTTCAGCACATAAAATAACAACAACATATATACAGAACTGTTCAAAAGTTTTCTGTATTGTTTATATTTTTATCCATCATGGAACATCACCGGGGAGATTTTAGATCAATCGCAAATGAATTGTGCATCAGGTAGAAGCCATAGATGGATAACTGCAGCAACAAGAAAAAAGAGAAGCCTGCAACAGATGGTTTAATTCAATAAAGAAATAGAAGCAACTTACGCTATTTAAAATATTTTTTCCAAGATTGCAACAACATACTTTCTAAACACCTTGAAAAGGTGGTCATACCAAATACTGATCTGACTTCACTGATATTTTGGTTTTAATTTGACACTTTTGTTTGTTTGTTTGGTTTTCTATTTGTCTTTCATTACCTGGACATTTACGTAGCAATGTAAAGACATCATTTGAACAACATGTTCAATGACAATTAAGAGAGAATATATTACAACACAGTGACAGCTGTTGGAGGGAATAGTGTCTTTATGAGTCATTTAACTGTCAGTTACAGTAAATTATAGTTCTTAGAACATATCAAGTGCTTAGGTACAGGGAAAGAAACACCTCTCAAACCTACAAAGGAGGATAGGAAGGAATAATTTTCTACAGTTATTCCTGAAAAGAGTGATATGTATGCAAAGCCCAGCTCAAGTGAGGCATAGCAATTTTTTCGTTTTTCTTTTGCGAATGCAAAAGATTTCCTCAAAAGATTTGCCAGAATCCCCATCTTTATCTGCAAGTCATCTCTCACAGAAATCAAAGAATTTCCTTGGATTTGTGTCAAGCGTTGCAAGTGTGTTCATGTAGATTGGAGATTTTTTGCATCGAAGCCTTGCCAACTACAAACAACTCCTGGAGTACTCAAAAAAGTCTGGATCCCCTGAGCTACAGATGCACATGCATTCGATAATGAGGATTCATGAGGAGGGGAGGAGAACATCAGTGCTAGTAGTTCTATTTTTGGCTGCAGTAATTCCTGTTTTTAGACATTTGCAGTCATTGAGGAATGATAACATGATAACGCCCAGCATTCCTCCTAGCTTCCAAGCTATTCATAATTTTTTATTTTTTTTTCAAGTTAAGTTTGTGTTTCTATAAAGTCCCATCAGACCCAGTCAGAGAATTTAGCACTTTTTCAGTGATTTGGCTTTAAAATGCATTGCTTTGGGCAGGAAGCCAAAGTCTTTATTACTAGAACTATATGTTTTAACTTAAGTATTACATGAAGAGAGTTCACTTCTTATATAGGTCAAGGCTGTGACCGGCAGCGATGATTTGTGGGTGTGTATTATCTGCTGCACCTCTTTTACTATCCAGCATCAAAGAGAAAACTCCACGACAGCTACGAGTCCATCCAAGACAAACACCCGCCCACACTTTTCCACACTTCCATAGCATACACATACTTGCACACGTGTCTATTAAACTAATCTCCAGGCAGAGAACAGGATTCATTAGTGAAACCAGTGGTGTGCTCCTCACTAATCCAGATTTCATGTCTCTTTGATTCATTTCCTCTGTTATTGTTCCTGACAGTTCAGCCTCATAATTGTTATCCTTCTAGGTAACAAGGATGATATTAGAGTGACAAACACTATATTTTCCTCTGTCTATCAGCCAGGTGAGATAATTGAGAGTAATGACCAACTACCTTTGTAACTTATTGACTTTTGAATTAATGCTAATAAATCAGATTAAAAAGTTGAAATGAGCTGCATATAAACTGCAAGGAAAATCTGTGCTCGTCCTTAGAGATGCCAGATCTAAGCCAAACAACAGGCAGGTTAATCGCTAATAGCATGCAGCAGCACTTTATACATGACAAAAGAAATTATTTGCACAAGGCTGAACTCACTGAAGACTCAATACCAGTTACAGGTATTGTTGCCTCTCTTACCTGGTCAGTATTGACAGAAATATTAGAGAACTTCAAGAAATCTCAGCAGACCTTCCATTTAGTCCATCTGTCATTTTAGTTTATAACCTACCCTGTTAACCTGGAGGAGTTCTTGTTGTCTTCACTGGGAGTTTGAAAAATCTAAACTTGTTAGTATTTATTTGTCACTACAAAAAAACAAGAAAAGAGAGTGGAGGAAAGAGCTAACATAGTTTGCAAAGGTTTTCTCAGTGAAACCACAGTCTCAGGAGGTCCACACTTGGTATTGTCACTGAGCTGGTGAGGCTACTGTTTTTCAGGGATTGGATCTTATCTGCTTTACAGTCCTGCTGGATTTACCTGAGCTAAAGAATCATTTTATATGTGCCCTACAGTAACACTAGAAACAGTGCAGGGGCAGAGTGACAGAGTAAACACAGTTTAATATGGGTGTAAAGGGAGATCCATGTCCCTCACCAGATCAGGATTTTAAAAACATTTTCTGCACTGCATGTTAAATGCCACCTCGGTTTACATTCTGTTGTCAACAAGGTCAACAACAAACATTAAACCACATGTATCTTTACGCACATTAGCAATTAAAAACAGCAATTACTATCAACACATGATACTGTCTCCTTTCTTTCTTCCCTTTGGCTTTCCCTATGTCTTGTGGCCATGCGTACAAGGATGCAGGCTACTGGTACAATAAGACAAATAGAAATGTCTTTTAAAATTGCAATGGAGAATAATTAATGTGTATGCCTCTGGTTTACTAAAAACTGCTGGGTCAATTAGCCAACCTACAAAAACCACATAGCACAATGAAAAATTTGAGTTCAGCTAAACTACGGCCAAACGGAGAGCACACTTTTCTATTGTGATATTCATTAAGTGTCAATAATTTAACCATATATTTAATCAAATATACACTAAAGAGATTTAATGATGCACCACTCTATTTGTTGCCCAATTTGCCATTTCTCTAATAAGAAAATTAGTTGTACCAATGCATGTAGGCTTGCCTTCATGATAATTCCCTACATGTGGGATTTTGTCTGGACTGACTGACTGATTATGGTGAGTAGCCCCGTGTCTGAAAACACAATTTTGAGGATGAAGTCACAATACCCTTATCCAACCAATATCAAATGACCACTCCTCTGTCAAACACATCCAGCCCTATAAAAAAGGTACCACAGGTTTGGAGAAAATGACATGGAGATGGGGCGACCTGACTGGGATCGTGGCATTGCAATGCTGGAGGCAGAGCACACCACATGAGCAATGAGCCCTGATCTCAACCCCATTGAAAAGCTGTGGAGTTGTTTGAGCAACAGAGTGTGACAGTGTAAGCCTTCTCCACAGACCTAGCAGCAACTCCAGGCAGGAGTGACTGAAAAGTGGGCCACCATCCCACACGATGGCATCCAGATGTTGTGCCTGTCCATGAGGAGGAATATTACTCTGGCAATCAAGTGGGGGGGCACTAATTGCTGATTGTGTCTTTGTTTTTGTAACCTGCAGTTATGTCACTTCCACAATGTATAGTGCTTACATTTCTTGCCATTCTTTTACCCTTTTTGTTTGCTTTATCACTGAGTAAGTCAGAATACTCATTAAGAGGTCGTGAGAAGCAATGTATGAGTGGTCATTTGCGTACAACACAAACTCCACCAGTGAAAACCAAAACAAAAAAACATTGAAAAAACCTGTAAATAAATTTTATATATATAATTTATTTACAGGCTCTGTGTGTCATGTTCACATGCCCAATAACATCACTGGCACTGGCTTCTTATAAACTGGAGAGAAATAGTTTGTTGTTCTATAAAAAATCCCAATAAAAAAAAGCCCCTAATGCTTCAGTCTTGAATATGATCAACCTACCTCTATCAATTGGCTACATACCGCATGCCTTGAAGCTGGTAATAGTTAAACGATTACTCAAAAAGCCACCACTTGACCCAGCTGTCGTTTTTTTTAATCTGGCACTTTGACTCAAGGAAGAGTTGATTAGATTGTCTTGGTCAAAACCCAAAGACTAAGGTCACTGTAAAACATGTTTTTGTTATAACTCAAGACTTCATAACAGAATTATGTCAAAATGATACAAAAATTTTATTTTATATCCAAAGGTCATCTTCACTGTGACATCATCGTGCTCAGTAAAGACAGACTTTTCTGGCAACTCTTCAGCACCATAATTCAAGAAGTGGAGGCAAGATTGTAACCATATTCCACATATGCCCAGTGTGCTGCCATGTTCAACTAAGGTGAAGAAAACAACCGAAAGGCAGCAATTTTAGTTTGTAGCATTAAACAGCTTCGGCTTTTAAATATGTCACCAAGTGATGCACAGAAGCTCTCTGAGCATTTTGGTAACAAATAGTTTTGAGATTCCAAAAAGAAATTCAGCTTCAGTGATCTCAACACTTGATGATGATGTGATGATTTCAGTCTCTAATGAATTTTTTTAGTTGATCAGTTAAAACAAACTACTTCTAATGCAATACTCAAACCAAATATTGCCTCAAGGAAATAAATTACAGCATTGGTCTCCCTTGGTCTCCCTTTAAACATGGGCAGTTCCTTTAAAAAAATGTGTTTTTTCTTTGTTTATGTTCAGCAGATGCCAGTAGATAAATTACTTTCATACCCTCTGAGAAAATCATTCAACATCATTCACATTTGTATTCAGCAAGGGAATTCAATATGTGAGGATGTGGCTGGTAAAGAATAGTATTTATGTCCTTCAGGATTGTATATTGTCAGTCGCTGTTTCCTTAAGGGGCCAAGGATTGTTCTCATGATGTGTGTGATATACTGCTCAGTTCACTTCAGGCTTTCATATATCGTGTGAATGATTTCTTGTGGAAAGCTTCTTTAGATATACAACACTGTACAAAAGTCTTGAACATCCCTCATTTCTTTATATTTTGCCAGGCTTCTTGAAAGACATTCAGAACTCTTTGGACGTTGGCTTCCTTTTGTTCTGTCAGGATGATCCCACACGTCTTCATTAATGTTAAGGTCCAGGATCTAGGGAGGCCAATCTATGACTGATATTGTTCCATTGTATGTTTTTCCATGTATGTATGTGCGTTTGAGATCATTGCCGTGCTGAAAAACAAACTTGTTGCCAAGACTCAAAGTCTGATGAGATGTTTCTGCATTCAAAATTCCATTAATTTTGACAAGATTCCCAACAGCACAGGCTGACATGCAGCCCCAAACCATAACAGAGCCTCCACCATGTTTTACAGATGGTTGCAAAGATACAGATTTGAACAACAAAAAAAAAAGATTTATCGCTCCATAAAACCTGCCGTCACTCATTTTCAGTCCAGTTCTTATATAATTGTGCACACTTCTGTCTTTTCTCCCTGTTTGCCTTCCCTGAGTTGACAGCCACCTTCCCACTGAGACCATTTCTGATGAGGGTTCAATGAACAGTAGGTGGATTAAGTGAAGGATCTCAGGTCCTGAGTCAGGTCTTTGCTGGATTTTTACGCTATTTCTTAGGGTATGACTTTCAGATACAGTTCATCTGTTGCTGTTTTTTGAGAAATGACTGAAAAAGCAGCCGATGTCCAACGAAAAACTTTGAAAGAACTATTGCTCAAGATCACTTTAAAAACTACAAGAGGGTCTGGCTCCTTGGAAGCAAAGTATATAGAAATGCAATTAAAAAAAACTTTAGCACTTGAGTATTATAAATGAAATTATATACAATGTTGTAATGGACTAAAGTTGGGAGCGTACTATAAGGTGAACGAAATGCAAAGCCACGGGGCTGTAAGTAATACCAAATCATAAAATATTTCAATAAAAAACTAAATAAAAAACTGCATTGCCCATGTTTATATTTAGTAAGTATTTTTTCTTTTCATATTTTTTGTTGTTGGTGTTGTACTTCAGCATCTCTGTGTATAAGATAAATATTAGCTATGCATTAAAAAATCAGAACTGAGATGCAAGTAATAAATAAAAACTATAGATTTTTCCTGTAATAGGAACAGTCATGAACTTCAAACTTTTTTTTAAACCAATCTCCAAATGCTCTTTGTGCACATCCTACATTCGCTATATTAAACATCTAGAGATTATATCAGTGGGTCTAAGGGGATTTAAAGCTGTAGCTCTGGTAATATTTCATCAAAGCTCCAACAATTTTGCCCACACAGACACATATATAGCTACCATTCACATCATCACAGAATGTGGGAATCCTCCTTCCTGCTCCCTCTCCAGTTTCTCACTGGCAGCAATACTCTACCAAAAATAGGAAAGCAGAAGAAAAAAAGTTATTTCATGGTACACTGACTGAGTGTTGTTGTTTACACCTTACCATGTAAACAAGAAGGCTTCACTTTGCTGGTTTTCCCAGAACAGAATGTTCCTCATGAATCATTTTCATGTATTTGTTTTCATGAATCATGTTTTGGACAGGTGTGAAATTGTTACACTTAATGTGTTAGTGAGCACTCATGTCCTGCACTTGCATCTGTTATATATATGCTACCCTAAATGCAAAACAGTGAAAATAACAACAACGAAAAAAAAAGTCATTTTGAGCTGGCTGCAGTACATTTGCTGCATTTCATAACTGGACCTGAAAGTAAAAAAAAAACAGGAACTGTAGTTACCTGACATATGGTATTTTTATACGACATGGTCTTGAAATTTGCATAAAGTTGTAAAGATAGGGTGGTTTTATTCTCATGCCTCTGGGCCATACCATTGAGAATGGATGATTTTCTTTTCTGGGCCAAGTAGAGGGTGTGAAGCTATTAGAAACTAGAGTTCAGATGGCTATTAATAGAAAGAACCAGGACAAGATCAGCCTCAGCGAATGAGTCACACAGGCAGCAACCCATCCCTTGAGGCCTCAGCTGGGCAGTGCTTTATTACCTAAGCCTTCCAGTGGAAGGGTGGGATCTAAAAAGTTGCCAGAACCTGTGCTTTTTAAGGCTTTGCTGTGACTGATGTCTGAACCTGCTTCTCAACTACTCAGTGTTCTATACCCCAATAGCTTATTTGCACACGAGTCATTGTTATAAATAAACATGTCTGCTGGAGGTGGCTAGAAGAAAATGGGGATGCAGTGAGAAAGAGAACAGCAAGAAAATCAAGGGTGATCTTCCAAGAAAATGTAAAACAGGAGGCTAAGTTTAAAATGCATGAAAGATGCCCTGGTTTCTGTGTAAAATCATTAATATGTATTGTTTTCTAAATGAATCGTGTATTCAGATGAGACTTTCGTTGTGGGGGGAAAACACTGTTCGCTTCAAAGAGAAAAACCTCTATCAGATGTCACTTTGGATAATTCAGCAAATACTTTAGAGAATTTGGCTCGATGCAGGGAATTTCAAGGCAAAAGCAACGTCAGCGTGGGGCACCCATCATCGAAGCAATAAGGCAGTAATGTTAAATTTGAGCTCAACCACACATCTCCATGAAAAATTTATATGATATTTGCAAGAAGGTTGCAGCACCGTTTTTGACTTGCTGGAAAAGTCAGAGCTGCCCCTGAGATAGTCTTAGCTTGTCCAGCTTAGGTTCAGTGGCAAGCAGCAGAAAACAGGCAGGTATGTCAGAGTACAAAAACAATGACTTGACTTGAGCGCTGAGCCATCTGGAGAACAGGAAGAGCTACATGTGGATGTTCTTCATGGACTACAGCTCAGCATTCAACACCATAATCCCAGACATTCTAACCACCAAACTGGACCTTCAGATCCCCTCTGCCACCTGGTCCTGGATCGAAGATTTCCTAACCAACTTGCCTCAATCACTCAATCAGTGGTGGTTCAATACCTGGCTGCCAGATATCCTTGGGCATCCTTGGGCACTCTGAGTTCCTCAAATCGGAGAGCTTTCTATTTACCAATCACACATATTCATGCTCCGATGGAGTGTGATCAAGAATAGAGAATTTGGCTGGATTCATGAACATTCATACACCAATGGAGTATAAGTGTGTGTGATTGGTAGATGGTAAGCACTTAAGTGAGACATGTTGTATAAAGCACTTGCTACAGGAGAGGAGAAAAGCACTGTATAAGAATCAGTCCATATACCTTCAATCATCTTACCTTCCCCTAATGGTCTATGTAATTAAACTAGTATCACTGGGCGACAGTTTCTCTGCAAAGCCCTGGAAAAGGGAGGTGAGTGATAGTGTAAATGAGAGAAAGATCTGTAAATAATATTTTAATGATGGATAGTTGCGGGGATCTGAGAGAGTGTAGAGGGTTGAATAAATGTAATATAGATGTTGCATTAGCATATTTTTACTAATTTTCATATTAGTAAGGATACTCACTGCCTTCTTTCACATTTATTGCTATTTGCAATTTAAGTTAGATATCCCTTTGGTGTTTCACAAGTTGAAAAATACATTTATATTAAAAAACATCTGCAAGCATTGTAAACTATAAATGCAGAAATGCTGCAGAAATGTTCGGTACCAGAGAGCTCAGACTGGATGTTTAATTTGCAGGATTTTTTTCGTCTCATTCTTGCATATTGCTGAGCAGATCAGTGTCACAGTTTTACCTCTGTGCCACCATCCCACTAATGTCTTTTAAATGTCTTTATCCACAGTATCTTTATGGTTAATGTGGTTACGACTGTAAGTCTTTTTCTTTCGAAACTTGATGATTCTTGTGTAGAATCACTTCTCTTTCCTGTCTTTTAATCTAACCTTTGATACAAAATCAATATCATGTTTCAATTAGGGAGATTCAAGGTAAATTTAGGGCTTCTACTCAGCCATTACTATGGCACTAATACCAAATTTGTGCATATAAACATTAAGCCATTTTTAGAAATTTAGAAATTAACCTAAGGGCACAAATTTCAATTTTGGGATTTACAGCTCATGAATAATACAGCCATGAAGGAGGGCATGCAGAGGGGTTGTGTGACAGAAGAGGATGCAAGGTTTCGGGTGGGAAGAGGGCAGATGATCCGCTGTGGCCACCATCAAAGGGAGTAAATGAAAGAAGTACAAGAAGAGGATAACACAGTTCCCCTCTGGCCTTACAACCCAGATATTAGAGGTGAGCTGATCTATCCAAATATTGATAGTATTGATACCAATACTGGTATGAGTATCGGATTATAGCATGACAGGATTGATACTTTAATTATATCCTCTAAATTCAATTTGTAGCCCACTGAATTGTTTTAGAAATTAAAAACTATATCTCAGAAATACACTAGGAAAAATGCCTTTTTGTGTTGATTATCACGTCTATTATATTTATAGCCTATCCATAGTTGTCACATGCTGTCAGAGCTAGTGGGGCATGCCCACCTGGAGGGCAAAAACAGTACTACCCAAATCAGCCAAAAAGTTTTACATGTGATAGTTCATTTAAGCTAGCTATATTAGCACTTACTTTTGCTTTAAAGATGAACAATTTCTTGTTCTTCACCTCCCGCACAGTGGGATTATTTGCCCATCCAGACAGAGCATATCAGCTTGTCTTTTGTCCTGTCTTCCTTCTCTCACCCCAACCGGTTGCGGCAGATGGCCACCCCTCCCTGAGCCTGGTTCTGCCGGGGCTTTTTTCCTGTTAAAAGGGAGTTTTTCCTCCCCACTCTCGTCAAAGTTCTTGCTCCTAAGGGGTCATATGATTGTTGGGTTTTTCTCTGTATGTATTATTGTAGGGTCTACCTTACAATATAAATTGCCTTGAGGCAACTGTTGTTGTGATTTGGTGCAGTGTAAGGTGAGCGATTCTCCAGAAGATACACATAGATGTCAGTGAACTGGAGCTCTGGGAGAGACGTTGCCACTTTCAGGATTTAAATAAAGGCAGAATATGGATCGTAAGTTTGACAGATTGCTTTGCTACAAGGCACGGCCACAACACTAGATACTAATGCAGGTTAAGGTAATACTATTCTTAAGTGGTGCAATTAATCAATCAGATAAAGAGCAGTGAATACAGCATACCTGAGTCTTTCAGGTCTACATGACTTTGGGGGCCGTGGTACAGTTACCAGTTTTACCCTGATGGAAATCCAGCTTTAGATTAGCCAGTGCTCCTACATGTCTGTAGAGTGTTGGCTTACCACTTTTAAAAACACACTGAAACAGTATCTGGCTCTGAAGTGCTTTCACAGTTTCATATGATGGCAGCTTCAACATTAGATAGGCAATACTTATGTAAATACCCCCAGTCACAATGAGTCATCAAAAATATTCTTATTTTTGCAGGAGAAGAAGTGATTTTAACATACAAACATGTCAAACAGGCCTGACATATATTTACCAATACAGCCAACCTAGGAGTGCTGGGTTTCTGTGATCTGACATTGTGCATTGCCTAGAAAAAAAAAAGTTTGCTGCTTTTTCTGTCTTTATATTTGGGGGGGTTTGTGGAAGTATTTGCATTTTTTCAAAATCTCCTCAGTCCCAGAGTGTACACAGACACATCCAGAAAGTGAAACTGCAATTTTGAGAAAAGAGAAAAAAATAACAGAAAACTTTTGAGCAAGACCCCTGGGGTGAATTTTACACCTCTGCATCCCATCTGCAGTTAAACATATAATTTATGAATCTTCACTGCCCTGCTATTTGATCTAATATGTCCATCTGGGGATCGGAAAATGATCTCCAACGCAACAGCTCTGCAGGTTTATCCAGCCTCTCTGAACTGCATTTGACTTGTGCTATGGCATCATAAGAAGCTGGCAGGAGCTGCTACCTATTTGCTGTTCTCCACTGAGCCTACCACTGTGCTGACACATCAGTTGGACCAATTAGCTTTTTCCGTCACTCTGCTGTCACACTGTAGCTCAGCATACTGAAACACAGAGGCTGCATGTTACAGCCAGACACCAGGAGAGACCCTGTGGGATGATGAATAACTTGACCAATGTTGAATCCAGAAAAACAACGTTTGTTTTTTGGGTGCTCTAGGTCCCAATAAAGTAAATCTATTTATGTATATGTTTCTACATACAGTACATTCAGTATTTTAGACCCTTTCACTCTTTAAAATTGTGACATTCCCTTGAAATGTTTATCCACTGCGACTAGAGTCCACCTGTGGAAAATCAAACTGGTCACAATTCTTAAAGGCAAACAATATTGTCTAGAAGGTCTGACACCTGACAGTGTCTATTGGAGAGAAAACCAATACAGGTCACAGGAACAAAGGATTGTGCCAAGGCACAGATCAATGACTGCTACATTTAAGGTTCCCAGTAGCACAGAGGCCTCCGTTACTATTAAATGGAAGACATTTAAAACATCCAGGTCTCTTCTTAAAATTTGCTGCCTTGCCAAATAAGCAATCAGGAGAGAAAGGACTTGTCAAGAGAGGTGACCTGGTGGTTACTCTGGCTGAGCTCCAGTGTGCAAAAAAAAATTGTCAGTGCAGCATGACACTGATGTGGGTTTTATGGCAGAGTGTCAGACAAAAACCTCCCCTTGGAGAATAATATACAGTTATTTGGAGTTTGCAAAAAATAATATAAAGGATGAGCAGACTGTCATAAACAAGATTCTCTACAATGAAACTAAGACTGAACTGTCAGACCTCATTTCCATGTATTGTATGTAGATGAACTGAGTTACCACTCATCACCTGCCCTGCCCAACAGTCAAGTACAGTGGTAGAAATATCTCATTGTGGGGCTGTTTTTCCATTAGCAGGGATAGGAAGACTGGTCAGTGTGAACCTACAGCTATACCTTTGATGAAACCTGTTGACATCACAGTGTTGAATTTGCTTATAGGTAACAATTTAGCCCAGTCAGTGAACTAATAACTGAACATTCCTGGAAACACAAAAGAAATGGTTGTCACCAATGACACCCATCCTAACTCACAGATCCTGAGAAAATCTGCAGTATAGAATGGCGACTAATCCTTAAATCCAAGCGTGCTATGCTTGTTGCATGATACTCAAGCAAGACTCAAAGCTGTAATAACTGCTAAAAATACTTCAGGTGCATACAGTGTAAAGGGACTGAAATGTATTGTTTTCTTCTTTTAACCCATTATGAGTCTGTCAACATTGCACTGAGGTATGGTACTGAGTGAAGACTGATGAGGGGAAAAAATAAAGAAATGCTAAGACTCTTCAGATAAACTGTTTTCATCTGTTTGCAACAGAGCAAAAACGTGAGGAGGATCTGAATATGTTTGTGCATCTGTTTTGATTCTGACCCTTTAGTACCATCGAGTATTGGCTGACCATGTCCTTCTTCTGTTTCCAACAAGATAGCATGCCACCATATCTCAAGCACTTTTGGGATGTGATGTAATGGGAGATTTGCATCATGGATGCCCAGCTAATAAATCTTCAGCAAGTGCGTGATGCTATCAAAATCTCTGATGAATGTTTCCAGCACCTTGCTAAATCTATGACAGAAAGAATTAAGGCAGCTCTGAACGCAAAACAGAGTCCAGCTATTTAGTATCAGGGTGAACCTAATAATGTTTCCAGTGAGTGTATACTAATACTTCTTCATGTATCTCAGAGGGACCATCTTCTGCTGTATATTCCTGCATGTTTAGAAATCACCTAGTGCCACAATTTTTCAAATGATCAAATATGGCAATGTGTTACCTATGAATAGAACAAGGTTCAGTGTAGGAAATGCATTTTCACATACTCACTTCTATTTTTATACAAGCAAATCTTGCTCTCTCACTTTCTTTATTTAATTTCAAGCCCATTTTCAAATAAATTCAATCTAGAGGTATTTCCCATGTTCCCACACTCTGAAAGCTGTGAGTAAGAAGTTCCTCGAAGAGATCTAGTGATGTATAGAGTTCACTTCTTTCTTCAGGGCTACAAACAAACAAAATATGTTTTTGGATACTGATTTATGAAGAGTACTGATGTCGTCTTTCAGATTTCTTGTGAATTCTGCACCTCCCCATCAAAACCTGAAATTTAGATTGTCTTGTTTAGATGAGAATCAGCAGGTTCCTTCAACAACTTTGATTTCCGCCATGTCTATTCTTCTTCCCACTGGCATTATGTTTGTAGCTTTAAAATAAATTAAATGTCATATGATCTCTTCCTATTGACGTCACATTGGTTGTTAATTTTTTTAATGCATTTAATTATCCTTTAATACTCCCTCACAGTGAGCAGGTTATGACTGGATGCAATCTAAAAAGCTACTCAGATCTTTTAATATGTGTGAAGGCTATCCAACCAAACCAAGATGCAGTTTTATTGTATTTTATCCACCAAACAGATTATATAAACAACATATGACTGCACAACAGGGGCAATACTAGCTTTACCATCCCAACAAACCCCCATCTGTCCCGTATGTATGCGTGCTGTTGTTCTGTTTGAGGTGCGTTGTGTAGGGAGTGCGTCATTTCGCCACACACGCAAGGGGAACCGGCAAGGAAACAAATAACAACAATACATCAATAAAACATGAGGCTGAACTAACCTGGGACCAAAGGCGGAGGTTTGAGGCATATTCAGCAGCAAAACAAGCTTCAGTGTAATTGGGTTGGGGGTTGAAGCTA
>VUQG01025567.1:0-11342 GCA_015106755.1 Etia nguti | reverse complement strand
TATGATGACAGCTTGCGGCCCACATCACCCCTTCTTGCGGCCCGTACGGACGTGAAGAAATCTAATGCCGTTTTTTTTTGTTAGGGAGGATTTGTTTGTTGTTGAGTTCAATGTTAAAATAAGTTCTTTATGAGCAGAGAGCATAAACATGCTGAGGGATTGGCTGTTAGTTCAGTGACAGAGTCCCAAACTAATGTGTCCACTTATGTCTGCACTTTGATTTTGTTACATACGAACACAATGAGAGCAGAAGTGCTGCCACGTGTCTGCACAGACAGAGAGGACCGATGTGTTTATTTGGTAGTTCAGTGAAAGGCTTCAGTTAGTTAAGAAGGAGGAAAAAAGTTGAGTCTTGTTATACAATATTTGAAATGAAAAACACTACATGTTAGGAAATATTGGTGGGTGGGTGTTTGTTTTGTACTACTTGAACACTACAGTGTCCTCCAATGAGACGACAGTGTCAGCAGTGGCCCACAGCTAGAACTAGAGCCTGAAATTTACACAGGTCTGTCTTACCTTAAAAATGAATCAGGACTTGTAATTTGTGACAGATATATGAAAAACGTCAAAGTACTGAATAATTAAAACAGGAGAAAAAAGAAACAAAACAAAAAAAACTTGCAGCTGTCCTGTAAAGTCCCATATTTAAACACACTAAAAAAAAAAAAAAACTTTTTGAACGGTATATTTCACAGTAATGCATACTAAAGCATCCATCTATCCATACCTCCCTCTCCCCAGCCACACCCTCCAGCTTATACACAGGGAAAGTGCTAACTGAGGGGTGCCAACCAAGAAAAAAAAAAAGCCCCTGCTCCACAATTGCCAACTTCAAACCTGACTGAAATGTGCAGCTGCCCACATGGAGAAAAGTTTTGTGGTCAGACAAAGACTAAACTATCTGACTACAATAATATGTTTGGAGGGAGTAAAATTGGGCCTTTCAAAGGTGAAGATTTGAAACCTAAGAACACTATAACAGTTGTCAGTCATGATAGTGGTAGCATCAGGCATCACATGGTTTACGTGTGTTTATGGGAATTTTGCAGAACAGCATTTGTGAATATAAACACTCTAATTGATCCCAAAGGTGTTCTTTCAGGCTGAGGTCTGGGCTCTTGTGGAGGCCAGTCAAATTCTTCCACACCAAACTTACTCATTCACGTCCTTGTGAACCTTGCTTGGTGTACAGTCATGTTGGAACAGGACTTGGCCATCCACAAACTGTTCCCACAAACTTGGGAGCACCAGTACCGTTCTCCTGGCACCCACCAAAGCCAGACTGGTCCCTCGGCCTGTAAGTGGGACAAGCAACATCCAGAAGAACAGAATCAACTTTCTGAGATTTTCTTACCCGTGTGATTCAGCATCTATCAAGACATTTTAACTGGATGATTTTACATTCAAACAAATTGAGTCTAATCAAAGCTTCCTGCAATAAATCCTCAATTTGTGAAGGTTCTAATGTTTTTTAAGAAAGTGTTTCAAAGACCTGATGAGGCAACTGTGTGCACATTGTGAAGCGTGGTATGGTTACTGACAGGTATTCTCAATATGTCCACAGCATTTATATGGTAAGAGTGGTTTAAATGACAGCTCATTAAAAATGAGAATTTTATGAAAATGTTTTTTTCTTCTTTTTGGAAATTTAGTGTGGAGGAATGGGGAATGCAGCTTGAACAATGTAAATTATTTTGAAACCTGGATTTCTCACCCCCATTCATAGGCAGTATTATGGCCAGCTCAGCTCTTTTCTAGGAGGGTGGTGCGGCTGCTCCTCCAGTGGTCCTCCTTGGGCTCTTGTGCTCTGGGGGCCCCTAGAGCTCCTCCATGCCTGCTTCATGTCCTTGAGGGCGGGGCTACGGCTGCCCACACCTACTATTAGATAGTTACATGGAGAAACCACGCCTTTGCACACAGGTGTGCACTGTCGTGGAATTTTCTGTTAATAAAGTCTGCAACACGGTCAGCTGTGGTCAAGCTATTTTTAATTACTGCATGCAGGAGAGCCAACACACATCAAACATCCCAGTTCACAGTCATGCGGGCTCTGCCCTTGGGGCGTCGCAGCATCCCTTTTATCACACACACACACACACACACACCTTTCCACTTACAACAGGTTTCTGTCCCATGTACTGTTGCTGGGCAGAGAGCAACTCCCACTCTCTTTTCCCAGGAAGCTCCTGGCACTGGTCGTCTTGGGAGTTTCATCCTTCTACGCCCTAACAGTTAACGATGTTTCACTATGTTATCTGTTAAGCAAAGCTAAGCAGTTTTGCACCGGGTATATTGACACACTTCATCCAAGCATGCAAAGGTTATACAAAAAACCATTTCAGAGGAAATTGTAAGGAGTGTTTCAGGCAGAAGGGAAAAGAAGTGTCACGGGACCAAGTGGTCTGTACTGAACTGAACTCAGGCGCAGAAACCCAGAACAGAGACAGCAGGTGGTTTAACAATATTTTATTAGGCTTAAGCTCTGGAAACGTGGCAAGGACAAAAGCAATAAAACGTAGAGCTTGACATGGCGTGGCCTGGGAAACGTGGCTAGGGGAATGCAGAACTAGGGCGAGGGAACAGGGCCTGAGATGCAGACTGGAGGGAGGTAGCCCTGAAGTGGTAAGTAGTAAGTATAGCAATTCTTACTTGCAGTAGGGGGAAACAGAGTGTTGAGAGGGGGGTGACGAGAATCCAGGGGAGCCGAATGGCGTGGAAAGACTGATCTGAGATCCGGGGTCTTCAGATGGAGTGTGATGGCAGGAGGGCAGGCAGTGATTTTCAGAATGATTGCTTAGTATCCTGAGTCCAAAGGGTTTGAGCCAAAATGAATCCAGAAGCTGCAGCACAAGAAAGTTTCGTTAACAAGGTAAATCACAGAGAGACCTTGAAACATGAGGGCCAATTACCAACAGGGGTTGATAACAAACTGGCGGTGAATGAACGTCAGCATGTGGCTTAAATCACTCTGCTTGATTGCCTGCAATTGGCTCCAGGTGTGCAGGAGCTGGAGGAGGTGGCCCTGCCCAGAGGTGGATCCCAGGTAGGTTCAGGAGCCTGGTGGAAATTCCAGCCACGCACTGTGGACCCTGACAAGAAGGAGAAGTGACAGCTGTCTTAGAAGGATTGGAACTTGAAAAGCAGAGAATAAGGAGCGATGCATTGATAACAGACAGTCACTACTGTGCACAAGCGCCAAAAGATGATCTCAATATCTGTGAGGAAAACACATTTGAGAGTGCTGAAGCCAAGGTTGTGGCACATAAAGATCTGTGGGAAAAGACTGCTGAGTTGAGACTTAACATGGATTTGACAGTTGTACACCAGAGAGCTCATGTCAAGGAGGAGGTCCACTGGAGAGAGAATAACAAAGTGGATCACTTCGTTCAGCAGAGAAAAATAATCTTTGTCATCATTAGAGAAGTTGAATGGGACACCTAGGACACATGGTCCCAGAAGAGTCTGTGCTGGGTGTTGCACAACTGGCACACAAAGGGTTAGGCCATGTGGGCACCCTACCCTCACAGAAATTGGAAAAGCAACAACTCTGGTTCGACATGTTCTTAACGAATGCAATGTAAGTGGTCAGTAGAAGGCCAGGAAAAGAAGAGGATGCATAAAAGTAATTGTAGATAACAATTAGTTGTTATTTTCTCAGGATTTTGTGGAAGTGAAAAGAAGATTAGAAAACCCCTGGAATACGTAGTGGATTTTACAGCAAGAAACCCAGAGTATTTAGCCTCCTTTCTCCCAACCTGTGTGAATTATACATTGGATTTACTATTTTTGGCATTTGCTCTGCTCACTCCCGCCATGTTGGATTGGAACTTAGAGGAAGTTTTGTAAGGAGTTGTACCTCCTCAAAGGGATTTCCTCTTGCATGGCTAGGGAATGAATGAATCTGCAGCCAGGGTGTTCTCTCTGTCCTTTAGCAACAGTTTACATTTGAGTTTTTACTTTTTCTTTAAATGTAAAAACTTTAAATGACTCACAAAGCTGTACATTGATGTATATAAATACATATTATTCTAAGTCTGTGAAGTTTTAGATCAAACTTTACCAAACTCAAAGAAAATGACATGTTGTCATGGTAAGCAACTGTCCCAAAATAAGACACAACACTGTTGTGTTTCTTTCTTCAGTTTAATATTATCATTTGTTTTTTCATCCATTCCATTTGTGTGTGGGTGATACACAGCAGTGACACTCCTCTCAATGGAAAGTCTGCTGTTGATCTTAAAGAACAATAAACTACATTATAATTACATTTTGTACAAACTCTATTAAACTTTACACTTACTTGGTGTGTAAGGATACGCTGAGGACAGCCATGCCTATAAAAGATTGTGCAGAGGTTTTTGGAGACTTTCTGAGGGAAGACCTCAGCTCACTCAAAATAATCAGCGGCTGTCAATATGTACTGGAAGCAGAAGATGTCTGGGGAAGTGAACCTGTCAGGTCCATACCTATCAGCTCACACACAACAGATGACTGTAGCTGATATATTACCAAAAATGAGAATAACGTGAAAAAGTTCCATATTCTTTGTCACTCATTTCAGAAGGTGAAATAAAAACAGGATATTTGAAACAGAAATGTCAGGCTTCTGAAAAGTGTGTCCATTTCTAAGCAGTCACTGCTTGGTTAGGCCTCCTTTTACATTTATTAACAAAAATAGCATTGAAGTAATAAATTACAGTGCATGGTCACCTTGATGCCATCAGTGACTTGACCCTCAGTAGCCTCAGTGGAGGGCCAACTCTGTGGTACTGGTCACATTCAGACACCTGGAAAATTGCAGTTTTATGTGACATATAGAGATTGTACATGGAGCTTAAGGATAATGTTAACAATGAGGCTACATGCCCATTTCTCTATGCTGGTAGTCATACCATGCAAATAAAGTCTTTACAGCGCCAGTGTGTCCTCCCATGGGCCATTCATGAAACTCTTTAAACAGGCTCAAGGCCTCCTCTCTAGATTTGATCTTCAACAAGGTTCAGCTCCAAGAATATCTTCCCATCTTTATTCCAACGGCACTGTTATTTTCATAGAAAATGTGTTGTGTGCTTTGAATCTTAAGTCCTTACCATGAATGCTGAATTTCCTGAGGGTTTGCTGTTGTCCTCTGTTTTTGTCCAGCTGATAGGAACTCACAGACAATGTTCCCACTGAAAACGCCACGTCCAGATAAACAGAATCAACTTTTTGGGACTCATTTCAAAAAACAGTTTTGAATTCCAAATTAAAAGAAAAAAAAAAATCTTTTTGAAAATATATTTTGAAAAAGAGAAATAAGTAAATGGATTCAAAAATCAAAGATGTACTTCTTACAGGGCAGCACGGTTTGATTCCACCAGCAGGTCGGGGTCTTTCTGTGTTGAGTTTGCATGTTCTCCCCGTGTTTCCGTGGGTTCTCTACGGCTTCCTCCCACAGTCCAAAGACATGCAGTCAGTGGGGATAATTGGTAATTCTAAATTGGCCATATGTGTGAATGGTGTCTGTGTCTATGTGTTAGCCCTGCGACAGACTGGTGACCTGTCCAGGGTGTACCCTGCCTCTCGCCCTAAGATAGGTAGGGTCTTGCCCTAATTCCTATCACTGCTGGGACTGTGCTCTCCTGTGATGGGCCATCACTGTCTTATTGCCAAATAGCCTAACTGAGTTCTGAGTTCTGTCTCTCCATTCAAACTCAATTTCACTCCGTCAACAGAGAAAGATAAAAAATTTCCAAAAATCTGAATAGCACACAGCTCACAAATGAGCTGCTCGTTTTAAGGTACGACCGTTGTCTCTATGACAAATGGTGTGATACTGGTTAGCCAAGGAATGATAATAACAACAATAATTACAATAATGATAAGTAGAATTAGCTGGAAAAATTGCGGTATGATTGTTGCTACTTGTGGAATCGGACTGTCGGACCCTGTTGATGGTAGCAAAAAGTTGAGGGTAAATAGCTTTGTGTCGAGTGAAAACAGGTGTGCCTAATAAAGTGGCGGAGATTGTGAAGTAGATGTCTTTCTGATAATTATATTATAAGTTGACAGAGAGAGTGAAAAAAAATGTGACAAACTGTAGTTGAACTAAGAACCTTCAGCTTGTGATAGAGTGGAGTGCAGGGAGTAACCCACTGAGCCAACAAACAACACTGGTGGGTGTTTTTGATGTTTACATGTCACACATGAGGCAGTGTGAATGACACAGCAACAGCCCAACCTGTAAAGCGAACAAAGTGGCACAGTGACATTCCTGTAGTGTACTTCTATACAGATCTTGGTCATGAGAAACGTCTCATACTGTACTTGAATAACCTTCAGCATACAAAGCATGGGTTTGTTTCCATTCTGAAAGTTGAAAGTGAGAACCAGAAAAAAGACATCATATGCTGTACTTGTACCCTTAACCTTTAGTACAGCTAAGGTAAAGGAGCAGAGATTTATCCACCAAGACACTGATAAAACCGATATGAGCATGTGGTGAGAGAAGCGCTTTCCACTCCTGTCACAAAATAAAATGGGTTCTACATATGTGTATATTTTGATGTGTGCACTGGAGAAAAAAAGTTATCTCCAAAAGTGGCTGCAGAAATTAAAGAGGACTTGGCAGCACATTGGTTAGCACTGCTGCCTCACAGCAGAGTTCAATTCCACCATCTCACCGGGTCTTTCTGTGGATGTACTCCCTGTGTCTGCGTGGGTACTCTGGCTTCCTCCCAAAGACATGCAGTTAGTGAGGTTAGGTTAATTGGAAACTCTAAATTGCCCAGAGGTGTGAATGGTTGTCTGTCTCTATGTGTTAGACTGGTGACCTGTCCAGGGTGTACCCTGCCTCTTGCCCTAAGACAGTTAGGATAGGCTCGAGCCCCCCCCATGACCCTGAAAAGGATAAGCAGCAGAGGATGGATGAATGAAACTGAGCTGATGATGCTGTTCCTCCGAAAGAAATGGCTGCAGCTTCAAGGGCTTTTGTGTGCCCCACACTTTAACCTGCCTCCAGCTCTCCAATAGCCATGAATGGGGAGGAATTTGATAGATTTTTGTGTGACATTTATGATAATAACTGTAAAACCTGTAGGGGAATATAGGGGTGTCTGTAGGGGAAATGTTTGGGAGAAAATCAGCCTAAAGGAGTGATGAGAAAAGTGAGATAGGTAGGTCCCTCCATTCAAAGCCAATGCCACTCTATCAACAGAAAAAGTAGAAAATTTCAGCAACTGTACAAAATTTCAAAAATCTGAATAGAGGCACATAGCGTACAATCGAGCCGGTCCTTTTGACGTATGAACGGTGTCTAGTACTATCGTTCCATGCCAAGAAAGTCCTGAGACTGGGGGTCTTTTTGTTGCTGCGTTGGCATGTTTTCATCATCTCTGTGTAGGTTCTTCTCTCTGGGTCCTCGAACTTCCTCCCACAGTCCAGAAACATCCATGGGACTATAAACTGCTCATCAGTGTGAATGATTGCCTGTCCGTATGTGCTGGCTCTATGACAGATTGGATCGGCTCCAAGCCTCAATAGGATGTATAGAAGAAAATGGATGTATTTATTGGGAGAAATATTGAGTAATGTTTTCCCACCAGCCCACATAAATGACTAAAACACTTTCCAAAATTACTCCTTCCTTATCTCAAGTGTTCACTGTCTGCTCTGCATCACCTCTGTTTGAGTCACTGAACTGGGTCTAAAAAGTGTACATGCCGTGTGGATGCAGCTTGCAAACCAAGCTTTCTTACCTATAAGCATTAGCTTATATTTTAGCATTAGTAATGGGTATCTGATGCCTCGTGGAGTGTGTGGCACATTCCCCATACTGTGTCAACACTTTGTTAGTGTGTTGTATAATAGCGACATCTGCTGGATTAAAAAAATGACTGCAGGTAACCTGGGTAGAGTGTGGAAAGAGCTCGTGACAGGGTTTGTCTATGTGAGGGGAGAAGGCAGGGTTAAATGATCCCTCACTGGAGAAAATGTCAGTTGTCTCATTGGTTCCACTGCAGAGTGGGTGATGCTGAGCCAAACAAACAGCACCAAAGACAGTCTCCCCTCCTCCGCTCAGTATAAACACAGTGTGGCATCTCACCACTGTACGACACAGCAGCTGTATTGGTCGTGTGAGCTTTCTTACTGTGTTACACGCTTTGATACAAGGTGTTGCTCTTTGTGCTTGATGCATGCACCAACAATTCAGGGTTGTGCCATGACACCTTCTATCCAAATCCCAGAAAGTTGATTCTGTTCATGTGGACGTGGCATTTTCACTTTCTCCGCTATGTCCACATGAACAGGGATTTCCTCACCTGGATGACTTTCTATCCAAACACGGACACTCCAAGCTCAAAATAACGCATAATATCAATAAAGCTTCAAAAACATGTAGAGCCCAGAAATCAATAGATGACTCCACTGTAGCTGTATCCATCTTTTATATACAGTTCTTGTAGTTGTCACCCATGAACTACATGAGCAGCTCAGAACATGCAGACCTGAGAAATGTGGCAGATATAACAATCAGTACACACTGCATGGCAGAAAAGCACAAACTCTATCATGTTATTAATGTTGAACAACACAATACAAAATACACAATGTTAGCAATAAACATAACACTGCCCAGAACTAATCTTCCCACCATTCAGAAACATTCTTTCTGCACTGCTCTGTAACTTTCAATGCAAACTCAAAAAGACGAAATGGAGAGAGACAGCCTTCACATGATTTCAACTTTGTGCAGATCCTCCACGGTGATGTACACCACCTGCAAAAACACATTCAAACATCACTATATTAGGGAATTATAACCACAGGGAGACAGTGAAGGCCATCTCTCACACAGCATATAGTAGCATACTTACATCACAAACATTCAAATGTATTTGTATACAGTCACATTTAGTCATTTCTAAGATGATTCAGCACTGGCACACAACCTAGACAAAAGGTTACTTTTGTGAAAACTAGTCTAAGGAGCTTGGAAAGAAAAGCGACTGGACTGGTTTAAGTTTCTTGAAGATGTTTCACCCCTCATCTGAAAAGCTTCTTCACTTCTAACTCACAGGTGTTTAAACTCTAGTGCAGGTTAACCCACTAGAGTTTGAACACCTGGGTCGTTGACCCACTATTAATCACGTGACTCATCACACAAGCCAAGGTTTGAAAAAAGGTGTGGTCATTATAAGCAGAGGTTTTCGGTGAAGCCATTTGAGACCTGGCCTCACCCCATCATGTGACCTACTGAGGTCACCTGATACAAGATGTCAGTGGAGGTTGAGGCGCCTGGCACGCTACCTCAAAACTGTATTGTAGGTTCAGACAGTTTGTGTCTCAAGCCGCCTCCTCTGTTCACAGATGGTTATATAATCATTAATGGTACTATTGATCATGAAACTGACCTCACGACCCAGTGGTGCCAGTTTAGCTCATTATCTAAATGTACTGTTTATAAGGCTGGAGAAACCTGCAGTCAGCTGAGACTGAAGAAGTCACTTGGATGAGTGAGGAAAGGTTTCTCTCACTGAAAACTCCACATCTGGATGAACAGAACCAACTTTTGGCTAAAAACAAACCTGTCTTTGGTGATAGAGCATTTACACAATGTACACAACGGACTGTGGGAAAATGGTTTACACTCACTTCATCATGGCAGGGATCTGGATAGTCACAGATGTCCTTTGGAAAGGCAGACCGTGTCAACATTTTCACCTCTTTAGGGTAGACATAAGTAGGCTGACACAGATCCCCCTCCTTCACTCCAACCTTGTTAAAAAACTGGGACAGGGGTAAACAGAGTTGATCAAATATGATAAAGATGATAGAATAATACAATGTATTTCATGACAAGGACCACCTGTAAACACAGAAGACCAATCTCTGAGCATTCACAGTTACCACTTATCAAGCCTCAGTCTCTCATTTCCTTGCCCTGAATTGAATCATGGTGAAATGAAGGAAGTCCACACTTTCTCCTCTGCAGAAGACTCCTCCAGCTTCTTCTGATAGTTATATATCCTGTCTGGCTTTGGAATAACTGAGGACTAAGTATGAGTATGTCCCGTAGTCTCCTTACCAATCTGTCATGACTGAAATATTTCTACATGAATGTTGGCAGGAGATTTTCTGATCTCACAAAGCTATGGGGAGTGCTAATAACAACCGGGAGAAAACTTTGCTTGCTATCATTAATGAGCTGAACAACATCCCACTCTGTCTCCCTATACAACCACACACAGTGTCTATAGGAAGTTTGCAAACTGTGACACGATGTCTGTGTAGGTTGTCAGTCATCCAGGTCATGGTAGTCTAAGCAGCTTGGAAAGAAAAGTGACTGGACTTCTTTAAGTTTCACCTCTCATCAGACAAGCTTCTTCAGTTCTAAAGAGTCCCAGGTATATAAACCTTAGTGGGAGTTGTTCTTTAGGAGGCCCTTGCCTCAGCCTATCATGTGACGGGTGAGCAACGGTTTGAAAGAGAAGCGAAAGAGGCCGTTTATGTCCACTATGAACAACCATCTTTGAACAGAGAAGGTGGCTTTTGACACCAACTGTCTTCCACCTACAATGCAGCACCAAGAATTCCTCCGTCTAACCTCAATACGAGAAAAGACTGTCGTCACATCCCTGAGCAAAGACCAAAACATCACAGGGCTGGACTGGGACTAAAAATCGGCCCGGGCATTTTGACTAGAGACCGGCCCACCAGGTATTATAGGAAAAACCTTTGAATGAAAATAAATGCTGTTGTGACAGTGATGTACACTGTCTTGTTGGTATATATGAATCAATCTAATAAACTTAAACCTACACCATCCTCCCTATTCTGGTATTCTAAACAGTACTTAGCCGAAACCCAAAGACTGATAGTTCAGGAAGTTAACTCGACCAATCTACAACACATGGAAACCTGAAATTAAGACAGAAGACTAGAGGTGAGACATGATCATTACTGAATATTAAAAATAATAAATGACAGATTTAGAGATATTTCCATAAACTATTTATTTACCACATCAATAAACAGCATGGCAGGGCAAAATATTTTTTCTAACATGGCAACCTTTAAAAAGTGAAAGGAGACAGAAAGACAGGTGAGAAAGAATAAAACTTAATTGACTTTTTGATGGCATTTTACACACAGTACTGGTACAGAACCTAGAAAATGTGAGAAAATACTGGCATCATATGTTAGTATTTACTTCTGAAGAAATTATGATGGGACCCTGAAAAAAAATTTACTATGTACAGTAATGGATTTCTATACATTTTACATCAGATAAAAACTCTGGTTGTAAGATTCAGATAATTATTTGTTAAAAGTGAGACATTTTAAATGAGAATAAGAAA
>VUQG01025564.1:0-12320 GCA_015106755.1 Etia nguti | reverse complement strand
GGACAGCCACTGATGTTTCTTCATTAGTGACAGTTTTCTTGCGTCCACATTTTGGCAAATCCAACACTGAACCAGTTTCACGAAACCTAGCAAGTAGTTTGCTAACTGTAGCATGGGAGATGGGTGGTCTCGTAGGGTGTCTTGGAAATCTGCTGCAATGACCCGGTTACTGCGTTCACCAGATATCAACACAATTTCGATCCGCTCCTCACGTGTTAACCTCTTCGACATGTCAATGGCTGTGAACAAAGAGAAACTTGTAAATAACTCATGAAAGAATAAAGTTATGTTGAAACCAAGCACACCACTGTTTTTCTTGTGACATTACCAATAAGTTTGATGTGTCACATGGGCCTCTTCCTATTGAAAAAACAAAAGTTGTATCCAAGATGGCCGACTTCTAAATGGCCACCATGGTCACCACCCATCTTGAGGAGTTTGCCCCCTCACATATACTAATGTGCCACAGACAGGACTTTAATATCACCAACCATTCCCATGTTATTACGGTGTATCCTTATAAATGGCCCACCCTGTACAACGAAGCATTTGTGATAACTGGCGGTGACTCGTTCCCATCGTTGTGGAGGAATTTTGGCCCTCTCTTTTTTTTGCTTTTAGGATTTGAGTCACTAGACCACTCCAAAACCTTCATTTTGTTCTTTTAAGCCATTCAGAGGTGGAGTTGCTGGTATGTTTCAGATTATTGTCCTGCTGTATAATTTGAGTGCCCTTGAGCTTTAGGGCACAAACTGATGGCCAGACATTGTCCTTGAAGATTTTCCGGTAGAGAGCAGAATTCATAGTTCCATCATTTACGACGAGTCATCCAAATCCTGAAGCAACAAAGCAATCCCAGACCGTCACACTACACTTGGTATGCCATTCTTTTTTATTAAATGCTTTGTTAGTTTTATGCCAAATGTAACGCGACTCAAACTTTCCAAAAAGTTCAGCTTTGTCTCATCGGTATATTTTTCCAAAAGTCTCGGCGATCACCAAGATGTTTTTTGGCAAATGTGAGACGAGCCTTTGTGCTCTTGTTGGTCAGCAGTGTTTTTCTCCCTGGAACTTTTTGTCGAGTGTCTTTCTTATTGTTGAGTCATGAATTCTGACTTGAACTCAGACCAGTAGTTCTTTAGATATTGTTCCGGGTTCTTTTGTGATCTCTGTGATGAGACGTCGATCCATTGCACTAGCTTTGGTAGGCCAGCCACTCCTGTGAAGGTTCACCACTGGTCCAAGTGTCCTCCATTTGTGGACAATGGCTCTCACCGTCACCTTCGTTCTGTCAGTCCCAAAGTCTTAGAAATGGCTTTCCAGACTAAATACATGTCATTGATTTTGTTGCTCAGTTGTTTCTTTAGATCATAACAAGATGTGTTGCTTTTTGAGGTCTTGCAGCCTACTTCACTCCACTTCTGGGAAGATTGGCAGTTAAATGATGGACTTCAAATTGCTGTGGAAATGACCTTATAGTATTTCCCAGATTCATGGGCAGCAACAATAGCTCCTTTAAGATGACTGTTGATGTCTTTCCACTTTGACATTGTGTTAAAACACACCTGAATGATCCAGATCTCTATAGAGGTGCTCACACTTGCTGATCATCAATCAAGTACATTTGATTAGGAGCCCCTGGCTGCTGCTTACCCTGTTAATTCTTATAGAAGCAGTAAGAGTAGACTACATCCAAGTCCTGTGAAAAAATACTTTTAATAGGCCTGCATATGTGCAAGAGCCATAAACACACAAAAAGCAAATCTATTCACATATAAAGTGCTGTTTATTATTATTCTAGAGCAAGTGTTTGAGTGTGTACCTGCTAATGGACATGGCCACTATTACAGGCTGCCATCCTGAGCGGAGAACCTCTCTGATCTGAGGGCTTTGTCGGGCCACCAACACCCAGACCGGGATGAGACAGAGGAAGACCAGACACACCAGGGGCGACAGGTACCATATGTCTAAAAGAAAGAGAGACAGAGAGACTAAGACATTATACTGAAGGTCTCCAAAGAAAGAAAGAAAAAAGGAGACAAATCCAGTCAGTTATGGGCAAGTCTGCATGGGTATGAAGAATCTTATTCAACACAACATTAAAGGCTGTACAGTTTTATCGTACAAATACAGTAGCTAGGAAACTGTAGCTGTATTTGCTTGTGTTTAGTGATCTAAATGATACTGGCATTTTATTCACCTTGTACACACAAGGTAGCTTTTGCAGATATCCACTGGGTTCAACTTGGGTACATTTTTCCTACATATGTACTGTACATTTACATCATATATGCCAAATAACTATATGCAGAGAAACACATCTATAAGTACCCTCTTATACACCCTGAGACATTTTGATACACGGTGCACACACACTACAGTGTGTGTTGTGTATACACAGTGCATTCTCACAGTGTGTATGAAATAATCTGCCTTTTGCTGCCATCTTTTGGCAGAAAAAAGTCAGTTAAATCTTTCCTTCCAAATCTCAAGGGCACCAAAATACCCTATATTACTCTTTTTTCACATTTAAGGGTTGTTGTTGTTATTGGTTGTCACTGGCAGCCACCAGTGCTACCCCTCAGCCTCCCAGCAGAGGGCATCTATGGTATAAATTTGAAAACCTAGGTGATTTCCTTCTTCAGTTATCACACTCACGAGACTATCAGAAAAACTGACCTTTGACCTTGTCCGAGATTTCACCTCATCCAAGATTTTTAGTAGCAGCACCTATGGTATGAATTTGAAAAGCCTGTGTTGCCTCGTTTTAAGCACCGTGCTACACAGCTCCAGGGCCACAACAGTTATCTCACCTATAAACTGTGTTAAGGCCATGGCTCGTAACATAAGGAGGAACACAACACCCATTTACTCTCTAAGAAATGTCATTTATTAACAAAAAAAAACATGCAAATAAAACAGATCAAGCACGAAGGCAGGGTCATGAGGGAGAACAAGTGGGTAGAGCTAAGGAGGAGAATAGCACAAACCAAATACCTCACAGATCATCAGAGGGTGACACCTAAAACATCACATCCAAACAGACACACACACAGACATAAACAGTAGCAGTGCTAGTGATCTGTAATATTAGAAACTACTTATAATAAAGACTGGCCAATTTTTGGTAAATCCAGATGCAGATCTGGACATACACCAAAATTCACTTCCAAGCTGTGTGAAAAAATGAAATTACAATCCAGCCATAGGTTTGTGAATATAAGGAAAAGTAGAACTGAACTAATCATGTGACCTCTTAGGCTTAAAGAGAAAAAATGCAAGCGACTTTAGTGAAACCCAATAAGCTTGAGATCAGAAGGTTGCTACTGACAACTCAAGTGCCAGAGCTCATCTTGGCTCTTTCCTCACCTATATATTCATAGAGCGCGCTGCTGACCCCAGCCAGCAGGGACAGGGTGATCAAATCCCCCAGACTCGCCGCAATGGGGGTGGCCACATTGTCAGGGTTGATTCCCACTTTTCTCGAGCCGATGATCACTCCAATCATCACCAGACCTGCACAACAGAGTGTGAAGGGACAGAAACACAAAAGACGTGTGACGCTGACACTTTCAGTCAACATACAGGGAAAACACAACTGTAGAAAGAAAGAGCCAATTCAGTTTCTTCTTTCAGTTCAGCTTTCATCATGTTTGTGAGACAACAGAATGCTGACGAAAGCTTTTAGTTGGAATTTGTTCGTTTTTCTATATCAACAAAGACAACTGTCAACACGCCAACCTGCCTCACAGAGTGATAGCTGACAGGAAAAGAGAAAAGAAGACTGCATTTGGAAGTCTGTACAAAAAACAAAACAGTATGAGTAAAAAAACTAATTACAGAGAAACTGAAATGACAGCGTACAGAGAGAAAGCAAAGAGGTTTCCCCCTGCAGAGAAGAAAATGAAACAAGGACAGTTTTGTTCCCTCGCACATCAGTCCTGCTTAACACCAGAACACTTAAGGTGAGCATGAATTATGGATTATTCAGGGAGTGCATGCTGAGACGGGTAATGTAAGGACAGGCGCACAGATAAAAACTGTTTGATTGAAATTTGTTTCACAACATTGAGAAGCCACCCTAAAACACTGTCAGAGTAATAACATTAGCTTGCATAACTGTCAAACGTACGTATTGTTTGTTATAGTTACAATGAATCGCATCATCACACCTAGCAGCTTAAATAACAGTTTGTTACCTTAAATTAAGACCTTAAAAACAGTAGCATCTGCATCGGTGTGCGTCGTTCTGCCTGTCTACATGATAGCTTGACAAGATTTGAGTGATTTCTGATAAAACCTTGCGGGAGTGTAGAGTGGGGTCATGTTAACAATCTATTAAATCCACCGAGGTCTTCAAAGTCAACTTAATTTATTGGTTGAAAATTGGCAAAAAGCCTTATAACATAGAAACTATGATTCCTACACGTGTGGTGTGTATTGCCCACATACAGAAAGTACTGTATAAAGATTTAAAATATCATGCCAAATTTGACCTCTGACCTCTTGTTCTAGTTCAACAGATTGATCTGAAGGTCAAAGTGATAATAAAGCTATATAGAGCTTTTTAAAACTGTGTATCTTACTGAGGCGAGTTAAAAACATCCAATCAGAAAGTTCCACTGTCAGGAGGTACTGATGGTGCCTTTTTCACGTGTTTAGTTTGACTATCATAGCATCACGAAGAATGTGAGTACAACTGGTACGCTGGAGTGAATGGTTCATCTGGTTCTTCTATAGTTACAGCTTTTGATTTGACCCCTGACCCCTAAACGAGACTGTATGCTGGAATAACAGACTTATTCCAATTTCCAAATAAAGAACATCCCCACACCTTACTTACCTAAAGACAAAGCAGCTACAAAGGCGGTGGTGATACTGCTGGCACACAGGACAGCTGCCTGTTCCAGTTCAATGCCTCCTCTGGAAATCGCCCCTAAACAAATTGCTGCCACTGCGGCGAGGAATCCTACCACTGTGGCCTGGACCTGCCGAAACAGGAGAGAGCACAGCAGCGTCAGGCCCCGGCTACAGTACGATAGTGAATTTAACATTCGGAACATTGACGGACGGATGAAGGAAGCAGCAATTTTCATGAGTGAATATTTTTCAGTAGATTTTACTCAGAAAAATGGTTTCAGGAATCATCTAGCCTGATAACTGACGCGGAGTGAATTTGAACTTAAACACAATACAGAAAGCAAACTGAAGACAGGAGTCCCGAACTGTTGAACAGTGACAGTCCAGTCCATTATTCACTCTTTTCATATTTTGTGTGTAAATTTCTCCCCGGCATACCTTACCTGTATAAGTGCCAGATTGCTGCACACCATGGTCCATTGTTTATCAGGGTCATCCATTTGGCCTGTGTTAGCCTGCAAACATGGAGTCATGATTCATGTGTTGAGGCAAAGGCTCTCGCTCAAATAACACAGATCTGAAAAAATGAAGGTTTTTTTAAAGACAGATAAATGAGCCCAGTTAATAACAAACCGGGCTAGAATATGCATCCAGATGTTAACAAACTAATTTCATTTAGAAAGCTGACGTTTAGTGATGCTTTAAGTCAGAGTCTAACAGTCTAAAAGCGTAGTAACACATATTAGATGACTCCACACAGTCCCCGTGACTCAAGAGCTTCCCTGAGGCCTACGGCTATCCTTACTGGTCCTGTCCGGTTGTCAGGACACTAGCCTGTCTGCAAACATCGACTGCAGAGTGTCCAGTCTCTTTCGGCTGGGGATTGTATAATTAGAGTCAAGTGTTTTGACCAATGCATGAACCCATATATTTATAGATATATTTTTGGGTCTTTGTGAGTCTTTATTATATGGCGTGCTGCGGGGAAAAGCCTGTTCTAACATTTTATTGTGAGAACCTGATGGCTTTTTGCTTCTTATTCATAAACTCTCTCCACACTCTTTCACATAATACTTGTGTTGGTGGCAGAAGAATTTTTGGTGTCTGGCAGGGACCAGTTTGCGGCATAATTTAATATGCAATGAAAAAAATATTGCAGTAAACAGTGTGTTTTGCAACAGCATGACATAAATGATAGAGTATAATATGAAACGGTAGATGTTTTAATATCATTATCCAAAATATTTCATCATATCGCACAGCCCTAGTGGTAAGTGTGTTTCTAAAGCAGGGGTGTCCAACTCCAGGCCTCAAGGGCCGGTGTCCTGCAGGTTTCAGATATCACCCTGACATTTGATTCACCTGAATCAAATGATTAGTTCATTACCAGGCCTCTGGAGAACTTCAAGACATGTTGAGGAGGTAATTTAGCCATTTAAATCAGCTGTGATGGATCAAAGACACATCTAAACCTGCAGGACACTGGCCCTTGAGGCCTGGAGTTGGACACCCCTATTCTAAAGCCTCTCCACCAGAGGTCTGGGAGTTTGAGGGTCCTGTGCAGTGTCTTGTTGTTCCTAGGACTGCACTCTTCTGGACAGAAACCTCTGATGTTGTGCCCGGAATCTGATGGAGGCACTCTTCCAGTTTGGGGGTTACAGCTCCTAATGCTCCTATTATCACTGGGACTACTTTGGACTTTACCTTCTACCCCAGTTACTCCTTCAGCCCCTCTACTTATCTATTGTTGCTGTGTGCTGGGATTGCCACATGTATCACAACTGCCGTCTTCTGCTGCTTGTCAACCATCTTTATGTCCGTCTCGTTCGCCAGGAGCTGCTTGTCTATCCAGAACTCAAAGTCCAACACGACCTTACCCATATTGTTCTCAACCACCTTGGGTGGTGTCTCCCATCAGGAGTTGGGGACTTTTATTTCATTTACAGTACAATTATTTCTGTACACTATCCCAATCACTACACTACAATCATCTACAACCTGCTATTGTGTGTTGGATGTCTCTGGGCCCACATTGCACAATCTGGAACTTGGGTCCAGCTGTGATAGACTCCTGCCTCTATGGACCTGGTCCTTAGGACTTGTTCTGTGTTGTCCTTTAAGCTGGCCTTTTCTAGACATTGATAGAGCAGATGGCTAACATCAAGAAATCCTATCTGTTGATGGTGCACCCTAGGCAGGGACTTGGTTAACAATGATGGTTCCTCCTCCTTTACCTCAACACCTTCTGTCTTCAGCTGCCTGAAGCATTCTTGGAGCAACTCAACTAACATATATCTTCCTGATGTATTGTGGATGCTCCGCGTTTCCTTCTGGATTATGGCTCTGACTCTCATGCCCATCATTGTTCGTAAAGCCTTGGGATGCTGGACTTTGGGTGGAGACATCTATAAGTTATGAGGAGTCTTTGTTTGGATTTGGCATCTACTTCCTCCTGTGGCCAGCTCATTAGTGTGACTGCTGATTAACCATTCACAGTACTGAGATCCAAATCTTTCCTTAAACACCACTCAACTTAGAAAAACCATTCAACACCATTACCACACACACACACACACACACACACACAGCAGATATTCTGCAAATGTTCAATTGCGGTTCTTCAGTTTAGACATTTAAAATAAATCATTTTATTCTTCAAGGAATTTAAAGAATATGAGCTTTCAATATTCATTCAGATTTTTTCAGCCTCTTTTTCTAATATACATTTAAAAGCTATTCAGCTACTTTCCAACCTTGAAACTTCTTCTGTGTGAACAGCTTTCAGCAGTTCTACACTTTGGCTTTCAGGTGAATGATTCGGTGTATTTCAGCTCATTCAACAATTTTTACACCAAAGATTCAGCAATTATAATAATTCTACTCAAATCACTCAACTGTCAGCATTCACACTGCATTTTCTTATACACTGTTATACACTGTCTTACCTTCTGGAGGCATTTGGATATGGCTGATATTCTTGCCACAACTACAAGTACATGTACATGTAAGATTTGATATGTACTAAATCTAAATATGGCTCTGATACAACCTCTCTAACATTGCATTGCTTCACTTTATCAGTACCATTTGTTGGCACAGAGGTCTCACAGAGGTTTAGGGGGAGAAGCTGCATGATTCCAAAAGCGTCATTCACAACGTATTTTAATAATGAATGTTCTACCCATCTTCTGAAGCTTACACCACTGCCTAAATCTCACAAATGTTAAATGTATTATGATACTGAGGTGACTCATATAGATGTTATAGAAGCATTCTATTTCTGAGCAGCTTGACAGTCTGAGCTAGAGGATAATGGGATTATGAGGTTAAATGTTCAATTTGATTTATGCTCATACCATAGATAACATAAGATAATATATAACAAAACCCTTAGGCTTTCTTACAGCGGTAGAGAGGCGAGCAGCCAAGGTCATCTCCAGGTTTCCTTTGAGTCCAACCAGAGCTGGAACCAGGATGAAAACTTCTGTGATCACCTTAAACACCTCCCAGTGCTGGAACACACACATTGTGTAATGAGATACTGAATAAACAATTACAGAGCAGTGCAAAAAATACAAAACAAAAGCAAACATTCCCACTAATTATGCCTGATGAATTTCTATTCTAAAAACAACTGGACCTGATTTCTGATGCAGTTACGAAAGACGATCAGATATTCTAGACTAACCCAGTAGCCTACTTTCTGTTTCCACTACTTTGAACATTCGACGCCACGCCATACCGTGCAGGTTCACTGGGTTTAGAAGACGTGCAGTTCACAGAGTCCGCCTCGTGATGGTTTAGATCTTTACATAAATGCGATTATAAAAGAACACAGCTACGAAGAGCAGAGTGATGTGAAGATGTGACAGCCATGTAGGGAGGGAAGTAAGGAAGAGTGGAGGGGACTGACAAAGCAGGTCAGTAAAAGTTTGATAAGACATTTTGTTAAATAGGTGACGTAGTCAATTATAAAATATAATATAGGTCATAAACAGGAGCTAGACATAATATATTATTTATTACTAGCATGTTAAAAAAAAACCCAGCTTGTGCTCAGTGAAGACTCCATTGTTTTTTAGCAAATACATCCTTGTGTGAACTTCAAAAGATTAATTTCTGCAGCAAATATAGCTCCCCTCAGAGGGGAGAAAAAACCTATGCAGGTGTACAACCACCTACATGTGCTTCTTAACTAGCTGACTCAGCTGATCCTGGATGCCATGTTTAAGCGTACAAGAAAACAGAGAAGGTATAGAATTTCTCTCTTGCTTTTAAACTTCAGATGTACTCAGAGCCACAGTGTTTTGACATGGGTATAATGGAAACTATTAAACTATAAATCTTTAGCTCTTATATATATTGGGGTTCACATTCCTATAATAAACTTTGCAAAGGCCAAAGTAAACCTGAATTCAAAGTTACAAGGAGCCAATAGATTCTAAATTGGCAGCAAGTAGTATGTTGAAGCCTTAATGATTGTCTCTCTGTGTTATGAGGCTTTTACAGAGGACTTTCAGAAACTCTGAGAACTACTCTGAGAGTAGAGCCTTCAGCTTTCAGGCCCCGATTCTGTGGAACTAGCTCTTCGTTTGGATTCAGGAGACAGACACCTACTCTACTTTTAAGATTAGGCTTCAAATCTTCCTTTTAGACAATGCTTATATAGCTTATATCTCTCTATTCTCTCCTTTATCCTCTTCTCTTTCTTCTCACCCCCAACGGGTCACAGCAGATGTCTGCCCCTCTCTGAGCCTGGTTCTGCCAGTGTTCTTTCTGTTAAAAGGGAGTTTTTCTTTCCTGCTGTTACCAAGTACTTGATCAAAAGGGTCGTCTTAATGTTGGGGTTTCGGGGTTTGTGAGTAATCAACTAGTACCTGTTAACATGCAGGATTTTGATATGTGTTGTCAGTATTTACAAAGAGAGTGCAGTGACAAGACTGAATTTAAGACTGAATTTAACCTTTATTCAACTGACCATGTTCTATATGCGTATCTGGGGGTTCCTTTCTCAAGGCACAAAACATAGGGAGAAGAATACTTATATCAAGCACGCAAACTGATTTATAAGCAGAAAGCAGAGCGGTTTTTTTATATTCCTCTGAATTCTCTGGCTGCTTCTATCAGCTGTCACATCAAATGTCAGTGACCCAGTTCCACTGGAAGTTATACATGCCCATCACTGCCTCTCACTTGTTTCATAAGTGATGAAGTGTGTTTCTGACATGCCTTCTTCACACTTTGTCATTTCGTTACAGGTCGATCTAAATATCATCTCACATGTGCCCTTTCCATTCTTGAGGGTTACAAATCATTTCCATGATGTTCTGAACCCTACAAAATGGAGCTACATATTGATGAGCAGTAATTCACAATCTCTTCCGTCTCCAACTCCTGGAACACAAATATTAATTAACCCATCAGTTGCTGATTACTGTGTGCCTATTAGCTAGCTTGGTTAACCAGAGCCAATGGTTTGTCACATACAAGAACGACCCGAACAAGTTTTTTTAAAATCTTTTTAAACATTATGAACGTGCTCCCTATTGCTCTGTTAAATATTATGCACTCTCTAATGTTTAGAACCAATGGGATCATTTCTGCCTCCTGAACTGTTTAAACAATAGTGAACAGGTGATGAAGGTGAATGGGTCCAAACAAGAGAATAAGAGAACTGAATGTCAGCTTAGTCAATGGTAGAGGAGTGTGTGTGCTGGTGTGAGTGCATCTCTATTCATACCAATTCCTCTCAGGTTCTGGATTGCTAAATCTGGCTGACGTCTGTCATACACGGAGGCTATCTTGGGACATGTCCCACTTCTGCTGTAATACTGCTGCTAGACTGTGAGTGTGAGTGTGACGGGACAAAAGCCAACATAAGCCAGCTCAGTGCTACTGTAGACTTCCAGGGACTTTCTAATGTTGGTGCTGTCACTGTCTTTAAAATGACCGATTCAGTACTTCAGACACACAAAAATGATATTTTCAGAAAATTTTACACTCAAGAAAAATTCAATATTTTCTGCTCAGTCTATTACAACAGGTTTTTCCTTTACTAACGGCATCTCTGTGTAACACATACACTTGTTTTAGCTAATTACAAGGCAGGTCTCAAGCCAAATATCTGCTGGGGAACTATAATGTGTTAAGTTTGTTTCATTACGTTAAAAGTCTGGTTGCTCATGTTTTGCTATTAATGTTGTACTCTATAGTTTTTTTCTGGTCCCCTCCCCACTGTGACCATTAATGACAAACTCGGTTATGGTCTTTAAAAAAATATTGTGAAACTTAAAAAAAGTACACTCTGTATTTTTAAAGAGCATGCAGTGACAAAGAGGAGGAAGCTCAGGTGTTTTTTTGAGACTGTTGCACATGTATTTCTGGGGGTTCTTTTTTCAAGGTGCAAAATATAGGGAGGAGAATATTTAAATCAAGACCGCAAACTGAGTTATTAACATTTGAAACACACAATTTACTACTAATTGCACAAATAATTAACAATGAAATAAGCATGTCTTATTTTCTGCACTTGGTATTGATATGAACTATCTGTGGTTAGAAAACAGAGCAACTTTTGTAAATCAGTGCTATTTGGGGATGGCGCTCACTGGCTTTCTCAATTTTTTTCGTACGCGATCTGACAGATCGACTCCAATGTTGTCAGAGTGTGTTTTTTTAGGAAAAACTTTTCGTAAACTGCAATGCTTTCGGTGTGTATATATATGTTATGCGACATGTTCATACACAGAAAATACTGAATTTCGTGCCATTTTTTTTCGCAATGCACTCCGTGTGTAAAGGCCTTTGTGGTTAGGGTGGATCAGGTGACCCTGAACCATTCTTTAGTTATGCTGCAAAATGCTGGTGATGCAAAGTTGGTGCATTCCAAGTCTCAACATAGAGTGACTGAGGGGACTACCCATAACAGCACAGAATACCAGTGACTGACATATGACAGGGCAGTGAATACATTGGAGGGTTACCTAGGTAACCAGAACTACTAACCATCAGCTTCAAAGCAATGCATGAGGAACACTTCAACTGTGACAAGGTTCTTTACTTTTAGGAGCTTGGAAAGAAAAGCGACTGGACTCCTTTAAGTTTCTTAAAGATGTTTCACCTCTCATCCTTAGATTATTATTAGATTATGACCTGGATGACATATGCCCTTTACTTTTGTTTTTACCCTTTTAAGTAAAGAACTTGGTCATGATTTCAAGGGAAATGCAGCCATCTCCCTCTCTGGCCTTCTTTTTCTCTCTCTCATCTCCAAACCACTTATTGAATTAACTGTTCAATGCATTCCCAAGGCTCTCGTCTCTCTCTCTAGTCTAAATCTGATTTAGAAAGCTCAGAAAGGTGGATGTAACACAAGACTCCATCTGTTAATCAGAAAAAAGCACTGTCAATGGTGAACCAGCAGAGCTGTGCATGCATGTGCAATCACAAAACATGTATTT
>VUQG01025556.1:0-49612 GCA_015106755.1 Etia nguti | reverse complement strand
GTGGTGGAAGCGAGTTGGAGAGAAGAAAAGTGAAGGACGTTCAGCGCTTAGGCTGGGCGAACACAGAAACAGAAGTAGGACAAAGACTTTAAAAAACTGTTTACGTGGCCGTTCTGCGCAGCAAAAACGAGGAATTTTAAATATAATGAAGTAAAAAAGTTCACTTTATCTCCATGTCAACACATTTTTTTTTAAATGAATGCCAACAGCACTCTCTAAGCCAAAGACATACAAGATTAATCTCACTTTGTTGGTCTTGTCCCCTCATTCCAGCTGCCTAATAAAACTGTCAAAACAGCCCCTTCTTTTTTCTGTTTTTTTCCCTTCTAAAATAGAAAATGAAAACACAGGTGTAGACCGTCTAATTTTCTCTACAAGTAGATTAAAAAAAAAGCCAAGCATTCTCTTCATGGACACACAAAAAAAAGGAAACAGGTCCACAAGAGAGCCCAGTGTGCTTTTATATAAAGCAGCCTTCATTCCACGAGCGCTTACCTCTGATTATTGATGGAGGCAGGTTCTCCAGGTGTAAGCCAGACTTGTAGAGGAGGAGGATGTGTTCAAAGGCCTCCAGCGTCTGATTGATGTCAGCTTTCAGCTCCCCTGGACACACACGCACGCACACACGCACACGCACACAATGAATTCAATCTGGTTAAAGATTTAAGTGACTACAGGCATAAAGTCAGCCATTATGGATGATTTTTTTTTTTTTTTCGCACTATGCTGTCTAATCCCAGTTGTGTGATCTCAACAAATAACCACTTGTATTCATTACTGTGTTACATGTCATGAAGCATCTTGTCTTGCTCATTAAAAGAAGCACTTAGGCAGAGGCATGTCATTACACGACTTCCGTAATGGAAAGATTTGCTTTCTGATCTTTAGTAGCGAGCGTCCCCCGTCATGTCAGGACGACTCTCATCCTCACCTGTGGCGTTCATGATGCGGTCTACCAGGTGTGTGAGGCCGGGCGGGGCCTGGTGAGGCAGCAGGTAGGTGAAAAAATACCTAAGGTCGGGCAAAGACACTCATTCAGAGAGAGAGAAAGTTGGACAAGCCCTATCACATAGCTGTCTCGCTCCGTCTCACACGTAAAGCTCGTAAAGCTGTCAAAAAAAATCAGAACCATTTTTAAAAGGAAATTGTTCTTTTTTACCCCCACTGAAACGAACAATGCATTCATTACACTTTCTCCATCAAACTGCAAATTTCAGGCTGCACGTCTCCGCTTTCAACACTTTAGGTGTCAGCTTGTTCTATATTTATGCAGTTATCCATGTAGCGGATGCTCCGCCTATCTATTACGCAGTAAAACTGTCATTTTTTTTACCTGTAGGCGTTGTAAATATTCCTCTTCTCGTTTAGCCCCTCACACACACCCCGAGCCGAGCAGGGCAGAGTGAAGTTTCTGTGTGGAAACTGGAGAGTGCAGTCTGCATCTGTGTGGCAGGTGGTCTCCTCAGCGCTGGCATCATCCAGGTCCGTGAGCTTCAGCGAGCCGGACACTGTGACAAACTGCCGAGGCTGGAAGTCCAAAAGGGCCACGGAGCCCAGAGGAGACCGAGAGAGGAAGTGGAGGAGCCTGACCAGGTCCAGACACACCTGGAGATTAGAAGCATCAAAGTCTGATCAGCTGGACTCGTGACAGTGGTGAAATATTGCTCAGGAATATTTCATGTTGGCTTTGAAGCGCTAAACGCATTGTAACTAAAGCCAGTTAGTTACAGTTTACAACCAGATAACTGTTTACGCCATTCATCAAGTATGCACTCAGCTGTCTGACGTGAAAATATGCTTATTTTTTTCTTTAGAGTTAATATTTGTGATCAAATGTCAAGAAATGTTTTAAAAAATGTATCAAATACAAATATAATTACAGGCATCGAAGCTTTGCATTTTTTGGATTTTCATATATTATTTTTAGGCGTGTAGCACATGAAATTGGTCTGAAACGGATGAAAAACCAGGCTGCCGTGTTCAGACTGTTTGTTGTGTCATACCAACAAAATCACAAAATATGACATTTTCTGCAACAAAAGAAAAACACCAGAATTTTTTTTTTGCAGAACCTAAAAGTATTTTTAACAATAACTTTTAACCTATTTTCATTCTTTCTCTCTAGTTTTATTTTTTCAAATGATAAATTTGAAATTTTTAAAATATTTTAAAAAAATAATAATCATAAGTAATTACCTTGTAAATGAAAAATCTGATTGAGTTGGCTGATGTGCATTTTTTTTTCAGTTTTTTTGTCCAACAAAAATCTGTTAAAAATATTATTATGCCGCCTTGTTTTCAAGTAAAAAACTGACTTGTTTTTTCGCCTGAAAAGTCAGAACATTGGACAATTTAATTAGTTTAATTAAATGGCTAAAAATGGTTCAAACTGGAAGCCGTGCAAAAGCTCTCCCTTTAAAGACGGTTCACCAACCACATTTGCAAACCATTTCCTGACACTGTTTTTATAGTACTCTTTAAATCCTATAATAAAAACAGAGAGAGGGAATAAGTAAGGCTACCAAAAGCAAAATTAAAGTATTAGCCATGCGCTAAAAGTGCATGAAATGCTTCTGTCACACTACGAACATAGCTGCAGTGTTAGGTAATGCTCCTAGTTTCTTGGACGTCGCTTGGTGGAATCGGGGGCACGGCAAAAACGGGGCTGGCTGAAACCAAACACCCCTGGATTACTGAAGCTTGCACAGATGCGATGTAGCTGAAAGTGGCCAAGCAGCTCAAGGGGAGGGTTATTATGAACCGCTATTTGGGTGATGCAGCAAAAAGATGCCTACTGTTGAGATGGTACGTGCAGAATGCCAAACTACTTTTTGCCAGTCCAAAAACAAAACATGCATGCTCAGGCATTTTCCCCCCCCTCTTCCCAACCACTCTCCCTTTCAAACACATCCATGCGCGAAGGCGAGCATATCTGAATCCCTGGAGTGTAAATTCAGCCTTTGTTGGCTTCCACTGTGGAGCATACCTGTGATCGGAGGGGGGTTGTGCTAAAGCTGTATGTGTGCATCTAAGTGTGTGTGTCTGGGATGAGATGACATTCCCAGCCATAAGTGGATTAACTCCAGGGCCCATCGCGACTCCAAACCTTGGCCTGATCAAATGCACTAAGGGACAGATGTCCGACCTCCAGGAGTTTCCAACATCCGCCTCCCTCATTTTTCAAGCTTCACCTTTTCTGCAGACTTGAACAATGGCCTACACATGCTCTGTGCACAGTAAGTGTGAAACAGATACCTCTAACTTCCCAGTGCATCTGCAGTGTATGAGATAAATGACAGAACATGCTGTGGTGCTTACTCTGAATCTGTCCTCCCAGGGGCTCTGGAGCAGCTGGATCATCTGGAGAGGGTTCCCCTGCTCCAGAATGACTGTGACTCTTCCGGCCTCTCCTTCTCTTCCTCCTGGGCCTCCTGCACAGTGACCCTTCAGCTGCAGATTGGAAAATAACTAGGTTAAGCCACGGTACAAAAGAGAAAAGCAGGGTAGATCACGCTACTGTTTGTTTTTTGAATTTTAATTCAGAGAAAGCAACAGGTTAAAGTGTCTTTAAGGTTTTGAGCAAAGATTGCATACAATGTGTCACCAAGCGCGCTCTAGCAGTTATGACTTGTGATAGAAAAATTACATTATAGCCAAGAGAATCCAGCACATCTCTGAAATGAATCAACTGGGCTGTCACACGACTGCAGGACATGAGAAAGAAACCCCTCGGTTTAGCTCAAACTTCTTCTAAATTGGGCTGTAATGGTTTGAGTGAATAAGCGCCCGGGGGTTTCAGATGCAACCATGGATAGTAGAGGAGGACAGAGGCACATTGTCTGCTCTCGCTAAACTGGACCCAAAGGTCAGAGGAGGGTCACCGAATTTAATTTAATTAGATGGGAAGGCCCTGCAGCAACCTTTCATCCAGCTCAGTGTGCGTGAAACAAAGGAAAATGTGAGCTGTAGTGCGAGGATTATGGAAAATCTTCACTTTATCCAGTTTCCCCAGCTGGAGCGCTCAGAAGTCAACAGTAGCCTCTGAAACTTCATGGCCCTTAAATAAACACTGAGAAAGACGCAGACTAAAATGCTGTTTTAGCATTTGAACTCGCAACTTTACAATTTAAACTGATTAAAAAAAAACAACTCCTCAAAGCAGAGGGAGAGAAAACTTTACCTTAATGACGTTCGGATGCTGCAGTCTTTGCAGAAGGACCATTTCTTTCCTCAGCTTGAAGGAAACGAGCTCGCGACATCCCCGAGGATCTTTAAAGTCCTCCACGCACTTCCCCATGTCTATACCCTGCTCGTTGACGAGTTTCAGCGCCACAGGCTCAGATTCCCCGGCTAGATTCACTTTGACAACCAGCTTGGTGTATCCCGATCCGAGGATCTCCACCGCCTGCATGTCCGCCAGGGAATCACAATCCATTTCATCCAGATGCGCTTTCCGGGAGCCAACTGTGATCTCATTCCACAGACTGTAATCCAAAGTCGAGTCACGCTGGGAAAAACTTTCTTCTAACACTCCGTTTTCATCATCATCACCAACACCAGGTGAAAGCAGCGGAATAATTTCTCTTCGCCTCTCTTTGAGCTGGTGAATCAGCGCCTCCCGGAGCGACGCTAACTCCTCGTCATCACCAGAAGGTGCGGTGGAAAAGTGAGAGATTCTTCCTCCAAACTGCTGCACGCTGCTGATCAGGAGCGTCACCAGAACCGAAAGAACCACGAAAGCCAGGAGGGCAGCCGCGCGTAAAGAGTTGCCCATCCCGGGCATTTTCCCTCTGGTGGCACGGCTACAGCTGCCAAGACGCACAGCCGCCGGCGGAGGTAATCGCCCTCTCAAGTGAAAAGACTCCTGACTTTCTGCAGGGAGGAACGATCGGCTCCTTGTTTCCACCTCCCCGGGAACTCCCTCTAGAGGTGTGTCCTGGCCGCTCGTAACTTTACACCCGCCGGACAGCTTTGCAGGAGAGCTCGACCTCGCGTTGTCACTCAGTGTGGCTGAATTTACAGCAGCAGTTATGGAGTTAATCTGAAGAAATAAGTCATGAAATGTGATGAAAGTTTCTTAAAAGACACACGAAAAGAAAAATTTTTGATTATAGAGTATTGAAACGCGTATATTTGATGTATGGAATGGCACTAAAGCATATAACTTAAATAAACAGCAACCCGTAGGGTACTATAGGCTCATTTATTTATTTTCCAATATAAAGGTAGAGTGAAAACAATGCAACCTGTTACACAATATGTCCAATAGGTGGCAGCAAAACACCTTTCTGTTCCTACTCACAGAAACAACAACGTGTTTCTATCAACTCGACGATGAAAATTCACAGACACGCACTATTTTCTTCTTCGCTCTTTGTTTCCACGCCATATTTTAAGCCATATTTCTCCTTGCATCTCTGTTTTGAGCCGAATGTGTTTGGGCTACAGACCTCGAAGCAGCACTGAAGCTTTAATGAAGCGTTTCCCTTACCGTCCCCATTCACTGGCAGAAATCTGCCACAGGAAATTACCATGGCTGTCACCTCAGTACCAGCCTCAAGCCAAACCCTCTCATTATACATGTGTGTCTGGTATCCAGTACAAGTCTGTCAGGTTCTGCATTATGTGGGTATTTGTGTGGCTTTCCCCCCACCTCACCCCATTGTGTGTGTGTGTGTGTGTGCGTGCGTGCGTGTGTGTGTGTGTGTGTGTGTGTGAAAGAGAGAGAGAGAGAGAGAGAGAGAGTTTTTGTGGCATGCTGAGCAGTTAAACAGTGTAAGTTAATCAGTGCCTGAAGTCAACAAGGATTAGCAATGTCAGCTGCCACACAGGTGGATCAGAAAACTCCATGCCAGCGGGCTTTTGTTCAATCTGAGGCCAGCGATTCAAAAACACAAACCTGAACACTAAGTTTTTAAAGACAGATCTTAGATCAGATTTAAACAGCCGCACCCTCTCATCTATGACTTTCACAGTTTGTTTAACCTAGTATGAATCAGTGCTGACCATCATGAATCACTTATAACAGACATAAATTGGGCCACGCTTTCAGATTTAAAGCCACAAAACGAGACTTTTCATCTCTCCTACAAAACTTTCTCACAGCCTCCTTTTCTTGATCTTTGGCTTTCTTTCAATAAATTATTCCCTTCTCCCCTCTCAATGGTGGCCTCTCACAGACAAGCACCCACTGCCATGATTCATATTTATAACCAGATCCAGACCAGCGGCCGCCTCATTAGCAGACTTTCACACAGCTCTGCTGTGTCACAGTCACTTCTTTCTTTTGAGTCTGGTGGGCTTTGGCTAGTTCTCTTCTCTTCTCTTCTCTTCTCTTCTAATCAATAACAGCTCCACAGACTGAGGTATGTAAAATCCACACCAAAGTCAGGTCAAATACTGAACACTATTACTCTTTTGAGTCAGATTAAGGTAATACCATACTCTTCTTAAATAGTTGCACTCCTTACTTAATCAGCTATGATTGTTCTCATTTACGAAATCTTCATTCGTAATTGGAAGGATTTTACTTTGTGTAATAACGGCACACAAATCAGGATGACCTGGTGCAGGTTATTCTGATAACAGTGTGTAATGATGATCAGGTCAGTCCTTTACAGGGAACAACACAGGTATTTAAAAGAACACCAGATCAATAACCAGACCTATAAACTGAGCTAGAATTGTGTTGAACTGTGCAAATGTACTGTTTATAAGATTGGGGAAACCTGCAGTCAGCTGAGACTGAAGAAGTCACTTGGATGAGTGACGAAACGTTTCTCCCACAAAACGCTACGTCCAGATGAACAGAATCAACTTTTGAAGGTCTTGAACTGTTGTTACGAGATTTAATTGAGAGGTGTGAAAGAGGAGCTTTAGATGGATGTTTCTTCTTAACTTTAGGGTTCAACTGGTAAACGTCTTTAGGGCAACATCATAGTGTTGAATTGTCATTGTCAAAGACGAAGGAAGACAGACATCTGTTGATTCTGAACAAAAATCCTAGTTTCATTTTTAACTTTTGGGCCAGATGCTGAAACTGAGTCTTAAAAGAGAGTCTGCTATCAAGCAAAATACCTTCCAGGTATTTGAAAGACTCCACGAGATTGATATGAGGATAATTTAAAGGACAGACAGAGTCACAGGTTTATTTAAACTGCGCCTAAAAGTAGGAGCTAAGCCTAATCTTTAGGAATTTTATTTGTATGTATGTATTTATTTTTAATTTCAGTGATGGTGATTGCATATATTATGCCATAACGCTTTTCTTCCATTCTGATGAGTCATAAACATCTGGATGTTTTAATAATTCATTATTTGGAGCAATTTGATACATCAGGTTAGCATTGGTATCAAACCACTAAAAGAGATTTCTCACAATCTGGAAAGAATGAAAGGTGCTGTTATTAACGGCTAATTACTGATCTATGAATCATCACTCTCCCAAATAATATTAATGTAACCGCTAGTTGCAAACCTCTTTATACATAATTTATGAAAGCATCCTTGATTACTGTAATGCAGCAAAGACAATGAAGGGACTGGGCTTAAATCTTTTTTATGCATTCTAACTGACAGGTGCAATTGCTACTTACATTTCTAGTAAAAACATGCATTTAAATGTTTTCCTCTAACTACAGCACGTCTTTATTTAACATTAATGAATAATGTACTGATTGTCTTAATCCCTTCCTTTTTAAATCGATTAGGAGGAGTGCATTTCACCCGGCGGTGATTTATGTTCAGCTTTGCTGTGATCAGCAGCAGTTAGCTGTTGTTTCAATTGAGTGCAGCATCTCTGCCTGTGCACCTTCATAATGAGCAGCTGTAGCTCCTGTCTGAGCCGCTTAATCAGCCACCGAGGCTCACCACCCTTCAGTCGGTGCTCCAGCACCGCGGCCAGTTGGACAGCGACCATACAGCCTCCTCAGCATCACCGGGGCTCCGCCAATCAGAGCGCAGCTCGGGGCAGATTAACCCAAACAGCCCTAGTGCTGCTCTGTAGTAGAAGCCCCAGAAACAAGGATCTGATCCTCGTGGACTCAGTCGTGGCAGATGGAAAATTAACTGTTTAGTAAACCCGATCTGAAATTAGAAGGGATTGATAATTGCTTTAAATAATAATAATAATAAAAAAGGCGGATCGGGAGGAGGATGGATGCTTGCTCGATAATAGGAGAAAGCACGGATGCGATAGTAATGGTTGATTCTCCTGTAGATGAAAAGGAAATTCGGGAGGCTTGCAAAAGGTGGGTTGTTGTTTTTTTCTTTCTTGTTTGTGGAAACGTCCAAAAGCTTATTGTGTAACTTGATCAGTGGCGATAATGAATGGATGTTAAAGGCAGACGTGAAGGTGTTTTTTTTTTTTTTTTTTTAACCCCCCTAGTTTCGCTGAATGGTGGGTTACTGAACCCAGCAGTTTCTGCTGTAGACAGTGGGAACAGTACATGACAGGATTCCTGCTGCTGCTGCTGTTGTTCTTGTGTTTATATATATGATGCTGTCTTAGTTTTAAGAATTTATATTGAATTACTGCGTTTTCAGTGATAGCACACTCTAAGTGCTTTATGATACTCAGAGCTAGTACCCTGAGTGCCTACTTTAATTTACCACCATACAAAAGACTGTCCGATTTGCAGGATTCAGTGAGCAGCTCATAAATAGTTGGCTGGAGCTCTTTGAGATCTGTTCAGTGTCTTCCTGCTGCTTTAGGCAAACTGGTTCTTTGGGTCACTGATGTCACCCTGTCACTCACTTTGTTCTCAGCCTATAAAAAAAAAAAATCTAATGGATGAGAGGCTTCAAACATGAAAGCAGGACTGAAAACAGCTGAGACCTGTCACCCTTCAGCTCAGCAACAGGCCACATTATTATTATTATTATTTTCTCTCGCCATGAACACTCCTTACTTGGTTTCGTCGCCTATACGCAGAGACAGAGTATCACATATTTTTTGACTCTAATGACACCTCAGGCTTTTAAAGGTTAACAGTCAGCACTCTGCATACAGAGTGTGCTTTTGCGCAGTTTTTCAGCGTGTATTTGCGCGTGATTGTCAGGTTAGGAAATTTTAAGAGACATGACATTGACTGACATCCAGACAGTTGATGCACGAAGCATGCTGTAGACAAGAAAACAGACAAAGATCTAAAGGGAAATGTTTGGAGAGAGAGACAGAAAGTACAGCTGACAGCCTTTAAGCCTCAGAGATATTCTGGTTTCCCCCGGGGCCACCTTTGAACAACTTTAAGGTGATTTTATACACTCAGTTTCCAACTCAATTTCACAGACTCAGCAGTCGTATGAAGTACTGTACCGAAGCCCAAACCTAATTTGTGCTTCTTTTCCACTTCATTCAGAGGGTGAAACATTACAATTTCAACTCTACTTTTTTTTTTTTTTAATTAACATGATAAATTAGAAGCTTGAAAAATTAATCCATTCTAATTTAAACTATTCATTCGTATGTCATTGTAATGTAAGTCTAATAACTTACAGGGGAAGGGACAGCTCAGTGGGGAAGGGACAGCTCAGTAGGTAAAGTGTTGGCCCCGTGATCGGAAGGTCAGGGGTTCGATTCTCCTGAACGGCTATCCTGAGGTACCCCTGAGCAAAGTACCGTCCCTACACGCTGCTCCCCGGGCGCCCAATGGCAGCCCACTGCTTCACTGAGTGAATGGGTTAAATGCAGAGAGGAATTTCCCTACGGGGATCAATAAAGTATACATTATTATTATTATTATTAACAGCCCTGAAATACCCAGCACCTTCCTCAAGTCACAGTTATTAGTTTTTGCTGAAACTGCTTGGTTCTGGCTGTATTTTCTGATGAGTCCGAGATGTAATAATGAGAGGGGTGTCTAATAATTAATGACATGGTCTAGCATCACTGATTATTTATAGTTCTTATATGAGACTTCATTATTCTAGGAGGACTAATAATCTGGCAACTGAGTGTGTGCACTCAGTTGCTGATGTAAACTCTGATTTATGAGGTCATTTTGATTTCAGCACACGCTGCCAGTTTCCTATTTTTGTCCTAGGTGTCGGGAGTAGCTTGGTGACACCTTTTTGGATGTATTTTTGTATTCGCCCACTGAATTATTGATAAGCTCCAGAATTGAGTTCCTTTGTGCGTGTGTTTGCCTAGGTTGGCCGGCTCTGTGGAAACCATTAAGATGGAAAATCAGGGTCAAACACTGATATCCCACACCCTGTGGTCAAGAGGAAGCCAGGCAGTGTCTCCTAGTATCTTTAATTATATTCCTGTGTCAGTTCTAAACTGTAGTGAAACCCTGGATGAACTGAGTTTCTTATGATCGCAGTGGAAATGGTCATATACTAGTTTGGAGTGTTTACACTCTGAAGTAGCTTCATTTTCTTTGTTTATTCACTCACGTCAGTGTCTAAATAGGTCAAACTAGTAGATGAACAAATGCTTTGCGACTAAGAGCTACTGAGGACTTTGTGGGGTATTTATTATTTAGGTCATAACACAATTTTATTGTAACATGAAGACAAAACTCTGAGGTGCTCTTCTTCACTTGGCTCCACTAATAAACTCCATAATCCCTCTGCTTATGTTTACCAATTCAGCAGACTGCTCATCATCATTTGTTCTCCTTATTACGGGATGCAAATAAAACCTTGTGAGGTCAATTAAGCTCTGTTGACTTACTCTGTCGCCATGGTGACTAGGCAGGAAGTGTGGCTGCATCCAGTCTTCCGTGGAAAAACAAGCATGTGGTAGACTTCAAGGACCTCATGTCCCCTTTCCTGAGATACAGCCAGAGAAAGACACAGCTATCCTGTTAGGTCTCTTTATTTTCTGTTTTTTTTTTTTAATGTAATGTAAGTTTGGGGGTAGAAAGTGAAATAAAACTAAGAATAAGCATTCTAAAGGACTGAAAGGTTTTAAGGACATTTGATAGAGAAGGAATCAAATATAAAACAAGCATCTACAGCCAAATTCTTGTCATTAGTTTAGTTGTTTTTTGTGAGCACTGTCTTTATATTTCATGACAATCCATCCAATAACACTGAGCATTAGTGCAGGCGGGCTATAGGGTCATGCTCAGCCAGGAATCCCATTACAAGCCACTTTGCAATCCACTTTTATCCTAGTTACTCCTTTTTAACATGAGTCTAGGGTAATCCCTATCATCTCTGTCCTTGTCCATTGTCATTACAGCCGGCTCTGTTCTGCTTTGCTTTGCAGTCAGGCCTTGCTGCTGGGGAGGTCCCAGATTAGAGCCATGATGCCAAATAAAAATAGAAATAGAAATTTAAAAAAAAGCTGCTTAAGTGAAGTCAGTAGGACTCATCTTCAGGGAACTACACAGGACTTCATGTCAATCTTTCTATAACTGTGGATATTTCAGTCTGGGCTAAAGTGGTGGATGCAATAAACCGACACTGCTATCCACAGAAGAATGCTTTTCACATGACCAAAGAAAGACAGTTTTCATGAGAGCTGAAAAATATATTAGAAAAATATAAAAACAACTACTGAATTCTGCCGTTAGCCATGAACCATCACTCAGTCTTGTCTTGTGTGGCATCCTAAATAACCACCTACCCCAATTATGGTGACATGAAGTGAAAAAAGTCTCACTCTCTCGCTCTTTCTCGATTCCTCCTCCTTCCTCCTACCTTCCGTTTTAATTGGCCCTTCTTCCTTCCAGTAGCTGCAGCATGTTATCCAGAAATCCATTCCTTACCTCATTAGTTCAGCTGGGCTGCTCAATTCTCCATTGAAAATCAGATGAAGTCAGGCCAAGAAGTGCATTCAAGAAACTGAGATGTCAGTCACTGTTTACAGGCTGAACTTTTGCACCTTCATTTGAAAGAACTGCTGCTTCTTTCACTGCTACCACTGTCAGTCATATCCTCTCTCCTGTTAATATATTTCCATATATTTATATTTTCACTGACTTCATCTTCTCCCCATCTGACTTCTCTCCTTAGTGAGATCCCGACGGTTTCTCTGTGCCCCCCTGACAGTTCTGCTGAGGCCCAGTTGACTGTCATCCAGCCTGAGGGGGAACTATGTGACAGCTGCAGCAGCCTTGGCAGACCCTCTTCTTCCTTTCAGCTCTATCACCAAGTATGCCTTAGCATATATAGGGACGCATTAAATAAGGTGGTGGATTTGGGAGGCAGTGACATAAACAGTCATATTGTTATCTTCCTTCCTCCTTTAGGTTCCCCAGAGTCCTCAGCTTCTAAAATGTCCACACTGCAGTCACTGTGGACCAATCAAATCAAATGCCTGCCACAGCTGTCATTCAAACACCAGCGGTCCTAATGCTGAAGGAGGAATTGTTGTAAAAGTGGGACACAGCTGTGGTTCTGCCCATCAGTCATCCTGCCATGGACCGGTGAGATGTCACTGGCTGCACGGGTCAAATGAAGGCGGGACACAGAAACCAAAGCAGCAACATGTAGTGACAGTAAGGTGAGTTTTGCAAAATATACTTTGGCTGTGTTACTTGAAAGTAAAAATGACAAAAGCAAAAGTCATTGCCTGCATTTTATTTTTGTGTGTGTGTGTGTGTATTCAACAAACAGGACAATTAATGAGCTTCATTGGTGCTGACAGTTGGATTCGATTACATTTTTAAAAAAAAGTCAAATAAGCTGTTTCATCCCTTTTCGGCTTGCTTGTGCTTGGACATAACTTCATACTTAATACATGTCTAACAATAAAATAAAATAAAAATAAAAACAGACCATAAAATGCGATCCTCTAAGAGGATGTCACACTGCCAAGGAGAATAAATGTGTTTTTAATAAAGATTTAAATGTGTACCGGCTGAGTTGTGTGGATATGAAGATAGGTAGATTATCCCATAGATGTGGTGCTGATGCTGCAAAAGCTCGATCACCTCTCTGTTTTAATCTGGTTTTAGGCTTGCATAAGAGCAGCTGGTTAGATGAGGTCAGAGCTCTTACAGAAGAAAATGAATCAACAAATTTGCTTGTTTTTTCCCCCACATGTGCACAGAGTCATTATAATGATAATAATTCATTTTTTGTTACTGATAAAAGTTTTCTTTTGTGAACAGGGATGGGGGACTGTACTGCATCCTTAGAAAGTAAGTGTGAAAACCCTTTTTTATCTTAGAAGCCCAAAAGTACTGCACATCTCTCTTAATTTCATCATGATGATTCTCTTTTCTTCAACGACACAGCCTGATTCTTTTGCTGTATTTTATTTAACAGTTATTCCCAGGTGATAGTGGACTATCCGTTAGCGGTTCTGATTGGTTGTGCTGTGCTGTTACTGGGATGCTCACTGGCTGCATTCTTGATTGGCCCACTGCCAGACTTCTCTGACCCATTGCTGGTTAGTCTCAAATACATGTGCACACTCACACATTTTAATATTCATTAAATGCATTCCCTAGCTCCAACTACTTAAACCTATTTCTGACCTTAGCCTAAAATCTTCACTCTTTAAAAGAAGTTTGAACCCATGGGGACATCGATTTTTAGTCCCATTGGAATACAGGGTTCACATGGGTACATACTAACATACCACTGAATGCAAAAAGGTGACTTATTTATAGCATGCATTCTGAACACATGAACATGAACACATATATATTCACATTTTGGTTATATGGAGTGATTTGTGTAACACTTTATTAGCTGCAGCTGATTGCTAGAGGACACTGTAGTCTCCGGATGCATAGTTAACCCTCTGTTTCCCATGATTTCATGCTGTTGGTCACTGGTTTTCTTTGCTCGCACTGGTAGTCTCCTCAAAGCTGAAATAAGTTTAGCACGAGACCCGCTAACTTTAGAGTACTAAAAATGAATTTAACTGTGACTTCATGATCTTTGGTTTCCACATTGCTAGTAGTCTCTTCCTGAGTGTACGTCCTTTATGTCAAAATTTTGTGTAATTCCAATCTTCAAAAAGCAGTCTGGTCCTTATGTTCAGAGAAGGCCCCCATGGTTTGGTGTACAATTGGTTTAAAGTCCCCACTGGGTCATAAAAACAAGAACACTCAGACACACACGCTTGTACACACACAAGCAATCTTCAAATTTTAATCCTAATTTTCACTTGCTGCAGCACATGTATCTCTACTGTCAGGTTCTGTTAAATCAACAACACAAACATCCTTCACCACCTAGGCTGAGTGTGGTTAATTACTGTTCTGCTAATGACTCATGATTTCAGCCATATCCTTTTAGTTCAGTCTAATCTCAGATTCAATGAGCCGCGCTGAATTAGATCACACTTGCTGTCATCTTAATTAAATACACCTTCTCACCTTTGAGATGCATGTTTACAGGATAAACACTGATTAAGAAATCATTCTCAAGCCTCAACAAGCGAATCACAACAATGAATCATGAAGCTAAAAAAGATTTACATAAGAAAAGAAGTATGATTATGCAAATACTAAGAGTCCTGCTTTCTTTTTATAAATACCACTCAGTAAAAATATAAGCAAATACATAATATATAATAATATATATTAATTTGCTTAATGCTGATTATATCAGTGGATGCTTTGTGTTAAATGGTAACATTTAAATGTCTGCTTGTGTTTGAAAGTGCTCTCTTTCTACAGGGCTTTCAGCCGCGAGGAACATACATTGGAGTTCGCATGTCAAGCTTGTCCAAGCTGCAGGAGAACACTGGCCCTGGGAAAAAACTGTCTCTTTTACCACAGCAGCTCAGTAAAAGGTCAGCAGAAGGTTTTAGTAGAGTGAAGCACAGACAGCACCACTGACAGATGCACAGATGTGCTGCTGTAGACATGGATTTGAGCAACTTGAAGACTGATAACATTTTATTATTATTACTTGCAGTAACAGCTCTGGCAATAATGACTGTATGCAGACACACTATATACAGTTATGACAAAAAGAATGTGCAACCTCTTTCAAGTTCTGGTTTCTGTATCAGGAAATAATAAAACAATAATTAATTTGGTCCTTACTAAGTTTAAATTATTTAAACAACCTCAGATGAACAAAACACATGACATATTATACCCTGTCATTATTTATTAAACAAAAACTAAGCCATTAAGCAGAAGCAGTATGCGAAAAGTACTGTAAAGGTATACTGATGTGAAGTGACTAGATAAATATTTTAATTCAACATGCTGTAAGAATATACTGATATAATAGTATCAACATAGTTTAAAATTTCTTCTGTCTATCCATGTAATTTCTTGACTGCCTATCACACTTACAGTCGCAGTTGTGCTGGATCCTTAAGGTAGAGTACAACCTGAACACAGGGCTGACACACTCTATGGCCTATTTACTCACTAAGCGTGTCTTTTGACTATTAGAGAAAATAGGAGAACAAGAGGAAGCCCATACAGGTAGGTAAACTCCACACTGGAGGCCAGATGCCCAACTGGGGGGTTCGAACACGGAATCTTCTTGCTTTATTATCATTCATATTTTAAAACCAACAAACCAACAAATAAATATCTGCCATGTTTGCAATCTCTTCGAACTGTTATTCTGCAGATATTTTTAAGTTTATGGAAGACAAATCCAAGAGAGAAGAAGACTGAATGTTGGACTTTAACTGAATCCCAATTTTGCAGTATTCCCACTGAATGTATAAATAAGCAACATGAATAATAATGAAAAAAGCCTGCTGGTGTCTATTGTGCTTATCCCAAGTGCTAAAATAGTTAATGCAAATTTTAAAATGTTCAAATCAAAATGCTAAAAAAAAAGCATCTGTCTGCTTTTATATGCGTTAGATTTGGAGGAGCTATCGGCAGAGAAAGTAGCAGCCAGGACACCTCCAAAGCTCGAATGAAAAGGATGCTGGCCAGGGACTCCACTCTAGACACCTTCCTCTGCAATTCTCCAGGTGAGAAAACCCTGATCAATTTAAGCTTTTCAATAAAATAACAAACTTTTAAGTTTTTAAAACCTGAACTAATGAAATCTGGTTGTTTTCACACTGTAGATCTACAAAGGTTAAAAGTAATATGTATCGCTGCTGGCCATGACATACTTAAAGTTAGAAAATTAAAAGGAGATAACTATCTATGTGTGAATTCTGCCGATTCATTTCAATTTAATCGAACTCCATAAACTGTATGTAAAAACTGTGAATGTTGGGAAAAACATTGGAGCTTAGTAAAGAGTCATTAGCGGTCTCTGCAAACTTAGAATAAAAGCACAACATAAAAGTGGCCACTTAAATACAAGTTCGCAAAGAAAAGTTGCAGATCAAATACGTTTTTTGAGTGCTTTTCTTTGGGAATGGTATTCCTTATTTTCTTCTTTAAGCTCTGCTTTGATATAGTCTTCTTTTAGATCAAAGACTTCTTTTTAAAATGCGGAAAGCTCCCTAAATAGATTTATTAGCAATTCCAAGCCTTGAGGTTTGCATTTTATTGAAGTTGGCTAATTTCTATTCACATCCAACACTGACGCCAGGATAAAACAGACAAAATATGTAGTTTGCTGGCTTTCATCCTTATGAATTCATACCTCAGAACCCTTGGCAAGGGTCTGAAAACATTCTGAGCATTTCTGAGCATCCCTGTGAACTGAGGAATCACGGCTGGTCATCTTGTTCCTGTATGGTGACTCCATCTGTCTCTCTCCACGCAGGCGAGCGTTTTGCCCAGCTGGTGTTTCGATCAGAAAACTCAGCCAGTCTCTGGAGTCTAAAGGCTATCCACGCCATGTGTGAGATGGAACAATCCAGGGTTCGTTATGCTGTACTCACTCCTTTATGTCAACTTTGCTGAAACCTTTAGTCATCGTCTCCTCTCTCTCACTTTTTCAGTTTAATACAGTGGCTGTGTTCCACATTTTAATCCATCTCCTCCAATAAAAATCACTCTACATGATCTTGTGTGAAATTAGTTCTTTTTTTTATGAAATAGTTTTAAATCTGGGCATGCGTTCAAAAAAACCCTTTGCCTCTTCTGAAACAGATTCGCTCCCAGGCCCAGTTCCAGGACCTGTGCCAGCAGCATGTGAGGGTGAAGGCTGAGGGAATGTCCAAAAGCGGCTGTTGTCCAAGCTGGTCTCTGGGGAATTACTTGGCAGTCCTTACTAATGCCTCCCGCTGCCTCAGCCTCACCTCACAGCAAGTACTGAAGCTTTCTTCTCATTTTCAAAATTATAAAACAAAACAAAATAAAACCAGGCAAAGGGATATTGGCTCATCAGACCAGTCCTTTTTATTTTGTAAATTGTACTTTGCAGGAGCACATCTTGTCACGTTCAAGAACACATTTGAAAACCTGATCTTGTCCTCAGAGTAGTTTGGTAAAGTAACACAGCAGAAAGTTGACCATTACAAGCTTTTAACTGCACCTCCAGTCATAGTTAGCAAAAACCGAATTAAACCATGTTCAGTTTAAATATACTGTGTGTAAAATCTCACCACTAGATGTCAGTAGATTGCAATCAAGTGTGTAATCGTATCTACGGAGGCTGCTGCAGGGCAAAAAACTCTGGCTGCTGTTCGTCTGTAGTGAGTGTAGTCGGTCAGTCGACTGTTGTCCAACTGAGGACATCAGCTGGTAAAGAATTATTACGCAGATATCCCTGTGACATGGCATTTAATTTTCTTTCAGAAAGAAAATGTGCTTATTTTACAAAAGGTTAAAGGAGCACTTAATTATACCCCAGTTCTGTTGTATTATCTTGTGGTTTTATTTTCCATTGTCTTTCTCTCATACCAGGTTTCTGAGTCTCTGAACCTTCTGCGGAAATGTGCGCCATACTATCATGAAGGACATCTAGTTGAAGCCTGTGCCCAGAGACCCAAACATGGCAGCTGTTCCTCGGTTCCCTCCCGCTGCAAACAATCCCGCGTGGTGTTCCAAATCCTGCACTTTCTGGTTGACAAAGACTTTCTTGGACCACAGACTGTTGAATACCAAATTCCCACACTGAAGTACAGTCTTCTGTTCCTACCTGTAGACAAAGGAGAACATATGATGGAGATATACATGAATAGCCTTGAAGGCAGGGATCTAACCTACAATAATACGACTATTACTGGCATAGACTTTGGCATTAAGCAGGCTCTGTTTGAGTATTACCTGACAAGAGATTCAGTTTACCCTGTCCTAGCTGTTGTATCACTTCTGTTCACTATGGCTCTATACCTCCACTCTCTCTTCATAGTAGCGCTATCTGTAATAGCAATCACTGGCTCCCTCCTAACATCCTATTTTTTCTACAAAGTAGCATTTCGTCTGACTTTCTTTCCTCTGGTCAACCTGTCAGCAGCTCTTATTCTCTTGGGAAGCTGCTCCAATCAGGTTTTCATCTTTACTGACTTTTGGAATCTGCAGCTATCCCAAAATCCTTCAGCTTCCCTGGAAAAGAGAGTAAACAGAGCTTTGCAGGAAGTTGGCTATTTGATTTTAGCGTCAGGGCTGACCTCCAGTGCATCTTTTTTCTCTGGTTATCTCAGCAGCATCACAGCAATCAGATGCTTCTCCATTTATCTCGGAACTGCCTCTTTAATCAGCTCCCTCTTGGCGTTGGTGTGGCTGCCGTGTTCGTTCATACTGCGTGAGCGCTACACAAAAATGTCCTCTGCATCTGTGGTAGTGCAAAGATGGAACCCCTGCTGCTCCAAAAGCACTGGTGGCTTCTGGGACACAAGTTCACGCAAGAGGTGCCTCTTCAGCCTTGGGCAGAAGCTGAGAGAATTAAATCGTGGTCTCACTGACACCTCCAATTTATTATTTCTGAAAATCCTGCCCTGTGGAGTTGTAAAGTTTAGATACATTTGGGTTTGCTGGTTTGCAGTGCTCGCTGCTGGAGGCACGTACATGTCATGCATAGACCCGGGCATGAAGCTGCCAGCTCTTGAGAGCAGGGTCACCCAACTGTTTCGCTCCAGTCACCCATTTGAGCGATATGACGCAGAGTACCGTCATATGTTCATGTTTGAGAGGCAGAGAAATGGAGAGGATAAGCCTGTTACATTGATGCTTGTTTGGGGCATCAAACCGACTGACAATGGAGACCACTTTAACCCATTAAGCAATGGCTCTTTAGTTCTTGACCCTGACTTTAACATGAGCCGACCTGATGCTCAGGTTTGGTTGCGGGAGCTGTGTGGACGGGTTCAGAACCAAAGCTTTTACTTTCCTTCATCACCTGAAGATAAAGATGCAATGACAGATAATATCTGCCTCGTGGAGCAGCTAATACACTGGATATCTGTCAGGAGGTGCTCAGAGAGCGATGACGCCCTTCATTTCTGCTGTAATGACATCCCATTCCCCTACCCTCCCAGCGCTTTTGAGAACTGCCTAAGCATGATGCTGGCAGAGAGGTATGCCGAGGGCCATCTGGCACACAGCGGAGGGGTGTACTTCCAGCCAGATGGCAGGGTTGCTGCCCTCGTGCTGGCATTCAAAACTACATACTTCTACAGCTTCAACTTTAGCAGAACCAGTGTTTTTTACAGAGAAGTCCTGACATGGTTTAACAGAGAGATATCAGGAGCACCACAAGGGCTGGAGAACGGCTGGTTCATCAGTCAGCTGTCTCTTTTTGACCTGCAGCAGTCTTTAAGCTCAGAGACTCTAGTAGTAGCTGGCTTCTCAGTAGCACTCACATGTGCTTTGCTTCTTTTAACCACATGGAATATTCCACTGAGCATATATGGAACAATAGCCGTAGGAGGCAGTGTGTTTGTCACTGTCGGCCTCCTTGTTCTTCTTGAATGGCAGCTGTGTGGCACTGAGGCTCTGTTTATATCATCTGCCGCAGGGCTGTCAGTCGATTTTATTGCCAACTATTGCATATCCTACAGCTTAGCTCCACATTCAGATAAAATTGGGAAAGTAGCACACGCCACTAAAAGGATGGGATGTCCTGTAGCAATAGTTTCTGGTGCTTTTTTCTTCATAGGGATCATCATGTTACCTGCCATGGCCTTGTTCTTCAGAAAGCTTGGGATTTTTCTGTTTTTGGTCAAATGTGTAGCGTGTGGATTCGCAACCTTCTTTTTCCAGTCCCTGTGCTGTTTTTGTGGACCCCAGAAAAACTGTGGAATGATCACACTGCCGTGTTTTTCCGACCAAACGGATGGTATGCTTTCCTCTTGTTCTGAGCCTGGTTCTTTGTCGACTTCTGCGGCTAACGGGGCATTTGGTAAATCTAGAGTGAGGAGGAGTTATGACAAAGAAGCAGGCGGTTATCTCTATCCCAACCATCGTCAGCACAGGCAGAAACACACTGCAGGAAGTGGCTGTGGGAATCGAGGGCCCGAGCAGTACGAGTTACAGCCACTGGCCTATCGCCTGAGTGACAGCTTTGAGAACAGCACCTGCACCAGTAAACTGTCAAACCGGCCCTCTGTGCTTTCTGATGAGATTGAGTACTGTGGGGGAGATGTGGCCAGGAATACCATGGATGGGGAGAGTGAGGAGACATGTAGCCATCAACAGAAAATCTGCCAACCACCACCAGCCGTCCAGACCTCATCTCCTTACAAAGAAAACCCTCCATGCCCACCAGGCCTGGCAGAAGAAGATGTAGCTAAGGACAAGTTGCTTTGTAAAACCTGCAGGAGTCAGTCTGTCAGGGTGAAACACTGGAGCAATACATCATCCTCATCGTCAAGCATGGAGGAGACCATCATCAGCCATACACTGGAGACTACTGACCAGTCATCACTCTGCAAGGATGAAAATACCTTAGGGGAGAGGTGCTGTCACCCTCATCACTCACATAAAAGACGCCACCTATCCCCGTCTCAGAGCTCCTGTGAGGGTCTGGAGGAGTCCTGCGAAACGTGCCTCAGTGACAACGAACCAGGATCTTCGAACACACAGCAGCAAGGAGAGGCAGAGGTCCACTTACAGCCAGGACACCTTAACGGGAGGAGAGATGCACTTCGTCTCTCACTGAAAGAAATCGTTTATGAGACTTGTGGCAAGGGTCGCACCAGCCATAGCGAGGAAGTGGTGATTTTACCCAACAGTAAGCCAGACTTACCAGATGTTTGGATAAAGAGAGACGGACAGCGGGAAGATACTTGTTAAAGAAAGCTGGAGAAAATCTTGAAAACACTGTGGATCGAACTCTTAATTTATACATATAAAAAAATAAAAAACAAAACAACTGAACTTATACAATCACAGTTGATAGAAAAGGAGCATACACTGTTACATTTGTATGTTACACAAAGGAAATACAAGCCAACTGCAAATGTAACACGACAGCATGTTTGTCCAGTGTTGCCGTTAGGGTTGTTTCATCGTTTGTTACAAATGAGGTCAGAGCATGAGCGTGTCTTCAGCTAAAGGTTAAAAAAACTGAAAGCATGACAGCAAAAGATGAAGCTTTCTATCCAGCCACAGTTTTGCACAAATGCCACATTTGAATATTAACTGCAGCTCGTCATCGACACAGAAACTATCCGAGTGCTGCACCTGCTGCCTGCAGAACTTACTTTGTGCCTGGAACTTTTTAACTTCTGAACCTGGACACTCTGCAGACTGGGTTTCTCCAAGCTGGGATTGACCCCAGTGAGCCATATGCACTCATGGACTTAAATGTGAGATATAAAAAGACAGAGCTGTGTGGGGGTGTGCCTGCGCGCAAAGCCGCAAACAGTTTATGAGCATGACTCAATCATTATCACGTTTAGAGAAGCAGACAACTGTCACCCGGCTGCAAGTCAGTGGGTTCTGCACTCTGTGGGGATAACATGTACAGTATGTCTTTTGTGATGATAATGTAGAGAATCACTAACCTGCAGTTCGCAGTGTGTATCATGTGTGGTGTCTTGGCTTGCTTTTAATGTTTCACTTTCAAATTAACGGTCATGCTGTTTATTCTAGTGTCAGTGCCAAAACAATGTAATGTTCACTCATGTGCTGATTTCCAAGGGCCAAAGTGGTTTCTAACAGACTTAACACTTCAGTTTATACACTTAAGGTGCATACTATTCAGGATCCACAGATGTCAGTGTAAGCCTTAGCAGAATTAGGAGGAGCTTGAATTTCTGTTTTAAATGCAGTAATTATACCATCGCAAGCAGCTGCATCAACACTCAATTTTGCATACAGATCTTGCTGCAGTGTTAAGAGAAACTCCTGACAAGCGACCTTTATCCACACCGCAAAGCATTTAACAGTATTTATGACATGAACGGCATGTGTCAAATATCTTTCAAATGGTTGTTTCAAAGCAGCTGAAATTTTGTGATGTGCAAAAAAAAAAAAAGTGTCCTAAGAGTAAAATTTGATATGTTTATGGTCCTTTATACGTATAAAACAAAGAAGTGTTGAAGGTGCAGTGGCTGTGATTCAGCGAGGACCTTAAGAAGAAAGATTTGCCATAAAATGTGCCTATGAGCGAGGTTATTTTCAAGGTTTTTCATTGCAGAAGTGTTTTTGTCACTTGATATCTTGACTGTATAATCAAACATCTTTAACCAGCCTTCACTTTGGGTCACTAAGCAGAATAACCTGCCTTATAGACAAAGGTAATCAATCACAGGCTTTCTATAAACAAAAAGATAAAGGTCACCACCACTCTTATTTATAGCTGTCAATGTTGATTTTTCACAAAAATGAAATAAAACATTTTATTTTCCTGCAGACTGGCTTTCGATTTATTTGAAATGTTCGCTGTGGTACAAGACAGATTATAGACTTTGTGGATAATATTAAATTAAAATAGTCCTCAAGGTGAAATGAGAACCAGTCCAATGTCAACTTATATTTATTTCAAAGGAGCAAAACGCATTTTTTTGGGTTCTAAATCAAAAAAATTAAAAACCAAAATCTCTTTGAGGATTAATGATTGTCTGAAGATTAAATGTCAAAGCCGTCAGCAGCGTTCATCGGGTCTGTTCTAATCTGCCTCCACCCAGTCCTCTTTTGCCCAGTCAGGTAATTGTGTGGAATATTCAAAGTCAGGTCCTTTGTAGCGTAAAGCGTGAAGATACATGATGAGCTCCTTCTCTGTGGGGTCTGGCCGCACTAGTTTACATTCACTACACAGGTGGTCTGGAGGAGTTTTCTGACTAGAATCGTTTGCCCCAGTTTCATTTCCATGTGATTTGGCTGGTTGAGGGTTCTGACAGTCTTTAACTGTGTTGTTGTCATTTACTGCCTCAATGCAATCTAACTTCTTGTCACTGCCACAAGCATCTACCTGTGCTGGACAACTTTCTCTGCTCTTGTCAGATTCAGCAGTTCCAGTTAATTGGTCTATTTTCTCAGAGGCTTTATTTTTGTCTGCCTTGTGTGCAATGCCAATGCAGTCATCTGCAATATCCAGCATGGTATAATTTTCCTGAGAGCGATGTTCTTCTACCAGCGCCTGCAGAAGCTCCTCATCACTCTTCCCCACAAGTCCCCCCTTCCCTCTGTGAGGACCCCAGGCTGATGACCCATAGACGGGATCATTAAGGATGGGAAAACCCAGGTACTGAAGGTGGACCCTGATCTGGTGTGTGCGACCAGTAAGTGGTAAACAGCGGACCAGACTTGTTTCTCCGTTAAAGCTAAGCCTCTGGAAGACGGTCTGGCACTCCTTTCCTTTCGGGTCAACACGACAGAGGCCGATTTTGAAAGAAACAACCAGGATCGGTTCCTCACAGATCACCTCGCCTTCTGGAAACTCCCCCTCCACTCGGCAGACATACTCCTTTTCAAGCTGAAAAATACAGAAGATGTAAGGAACTTGTGAAGAAGTTTTGAAAACCCACTCACCCAAAAGTGCAAAACATGCTCAACGTACCTGTCTGTCTCTCACCATCTGGTCCAGTTTCTTAGATGTCTCGAGCGTCCTGGCAAACAGCAAGACTCCAGAGGTGAGCCTGTCCAGCCTGTGGACTGTATGCAGCTCAGAGATGCCAAACTCCTTCCCCAGAATGAAAATCACAGTGTTGTGGCGGAATCGGCCACAAGGGTGCACAGGGATGGAGGCAGGCTTGTCGACCACAAGCACTTCACCATCATCTACCAGAATCTCCAGCGGTCTGCCAACTACGGGGGGCTCGTGGCGGTGTACAGTGTTCCTCAAGTGATCATTATTCTGTGCATTGTGAGGGAAAAGTTAAGTGTTTGCCCACCTCAAAAAAGGCCGCCCAGTACCATCAGGTGACTTTTAGAAATCAGAGTATCAAGATTTAGATAGCTACCAATTTAATGACATTAAGGGTTGTTCTTTACAGCTACCACATGTCAAGTATTTGATCCTTTCAATGCAAGCTACAATATAGAACAAAAGTAATCAGATTTTACTGACTGATTATTTGGAAACATGAATTTGGTGAATAATGTAGCCTAAGTCAATACCTTGTATTAGTAGTCCACAGGTAACTAGATCCCGTTTACCTCCCCCTATATAGGTTATACTATGGACTCATGAGACTTACCCTGAGCACCACAGATAGATCCTCCACAGGTGTCTCGTTTAGGCGGATGCGACCCTCTTTAGCGGCCTTCTGATAATACTCAATGGACTCAGCTCTGAACTCATTCTTAAACACATCCAGAAGGCTCTTCCCAATCCACCGACCTTTGCAGTAGGTCTTAAAGTCAAAGTAATACGGATAGACCTTACGAAGCCCAGCCTCGAAGTAGTATGACGTCTCGTTGAAATGCTCTTGGCTAAAGCTCACACCTGGGTTGCGTTTCTGCGGTGGGGGGATATATCTCTCACCCGGACGGAGCTTCTTCCCCCCGGCTCCTCTCCGTCTCTTACCTCTGCCGCTCGTCTCCGGGTCGTCTGTGTCGTCGTTTTTGCGTTTGCCGGTTTCTGACGCCTCTACCACCGTAGTTTGCTCCACGGGCATTGGCGTGTTTACGTTTCCCGGTGTTCCCGACTCAATACCCGCCTGCTCCATAGTCCAGCTGCTCTTTATACACTGTGGAGAATTAAGACGACTCAGAAACCGATTCGCTTTCTCGCAGGCCGAAACAAAATAAACTACGTGACTATGAACTTCACACTGACTCAGAAATAAAGATAATAAGCTTCCAAACGGCACCCTCACGTGCATAGCTCTTTAGCTAGAGGTCCTTCTCGACACGCGCGCGCGCCGTGATGACGTTTGTAGTCCAATCGGCGCTCTCTGAAGTTTAAACCAAACTGTCAAACCCCATCCTGCATCCCATTTTGCACTAAACTATTAAAAGTAGACTGTTTGTGTTATTATTTATGTGTTTTAATTTATTATTTTTGTCATGAAATGTATTTATTTTGTTACAAATGAAGTTCTATTCACACAAAATATAAATTATAGTATGTTTGTATTTGTTCATGATCATGTTTTTATGCTCTAGTCCTTGTAGCTTCTCACGATACCAATTCCCCGAATACTTCTTTGTGCCAAGAAGTGATTTTCGATGTTTTGATGTGTTTTTTTAAAGGTCTAATGTGTTTGCCTATATTTAATAGACTGTAATCAAATAGATTTATCAAATTGATTTATGAAGTTATAGATAAAATAAAGAAATTACCTGTTGTGCAAGTATCTTTATAACTCTGTGTTATTGTACCCACATTATAATCATATGAGTTCGTTTTTACCGTTCAAATGTTCTTTTTGGCTCAGAATTAATGTATAATTCATGAGAGATATGTTTGAAAGATTACAGGCCAAAAACACATTTATAATAGTTTAAATACAGGAAATCACTTTATGGCACAGCATCTCAAAAAAGACTTGTTTACCCCGAGTTATGTGTTTATTTTCAGTCTTCTTGGAATAACAGTAGTCACTAAAATATTCAATAACTTGGTTTTATTATTAAATCTAATATTTACATATGATTACATTACTTGTACGATTCCAAAAATGTATCAAATTATTATGTTTTGGCACAACTTCCCACCCTGCTCTATAATTACAGTGTCACATGTGATTTATTCTGCACACACATTATACTGTTAAATGAGTAAGAAGCATTCTTCCCACAAAAATATATTACTTTGTCAATTTGCTAAATGTTTATTCAAATTCCCAGGCTTGTACTTTTGCAAGTGTTACTGCATATGTATCCAAATCATTCCCACACACAATTTTACCATCCATCTGAAATCAGCACAAGCATTCATACAACACATCTTAGAGCTTTTCATGCTGTAATCGCAAGAAACCCATTATTACACTTCACAAACTTCCCCAGAAATAATACTGTGTACAGCCTTTTTTACCCCTGTGATCTACTGTACTTGCATCACTCTCTAAATGAATCACAGGATTCTGGGAAGAGGCTAATCAGTAGACCAGTGGAGACTTATTCAGTCACTCATTGTTTTATCGCCCTTGGAAGACAATCTGGCCAGGCAAACAGAGCAAGATCCTCCTTTCATGTTGCTAGGTGACAACCTAGCAGAGCAGGTGGTCCTTAAGACAGAAGCATAAGAGGTGTTACAGGGCCCCGGAGACGCAGCACCAACGCCACCTCCTGCAAGGGCAACCACACTGCAGTCAGAGCTCACCTCTGGGGAGAGAAGGATGGATAGCAGGCACAGGTGACTGACTCATTTTTTGTGTAAGAGTTCAAGGGGTTTAAGGGTTGTTTTTTTTTTTCTTACCCAGGCCACTGGTGCCTCTTGTCAGTCAAGGGGACATAAACCACTCCCATCAAAGCTTTCTTGAGGAAGGTCCCATCACTCTGCCGATCATACTGCTCTAGCACCTGACTGCCACCATCAGGGCCCACTGGGAGAATCAACCGGCCACCTGGTTTCAGCTGCTCCAAGAGCTTCCATAAGGAAAGACAGGATTAAAAACAAAAAACGAGTTTCATACATTTTCACTTTATTCATGGAATTAATTCAGCTCGGTCTGTCTTTAGAATACCTTCAAAGCTTAACATACTTGATAAAGTTATTTTAGAGACAACTGATTGGGTTATAATGACTTTAATACAGCTGTAGATACACCACAGCCTTCTTTGCCATGTTTGCAGGCTTAAGTTATAGCTGAATGAGTGACTTATGCCATTTTTTATTGCATTTTATTCTGACAAGAATAAAGACTGTGTGTCCTTACAGCCTTAGGAACAGTGGCTGCAGCTGCACCAACATGAATGGCATCATACGGCGCTCCATCTGGGTAGCCGAGTCTTCCATCGCCCACTGTGGACATACCCAGATATGAATTTCATTCTTTTTGCAGCCACGTGCTTTAAATCTCAATAGTTAAAAGTGGCATGACTTTAAGTTTGACATCTCCTGACTCACTAACTAGTTTGATGCGTCCAGAGGATAGCAGCTCCGGGTCGTCAGCTTGAACATTTTTGATTGACATCTGAACCAGTTCGTTGATGTGTTCAATGCCAACCACTCTACCAGTGGGCCCTGTCTGCATATAATGGTAAAAGCAGCTGTTTACCCTCTGTTATACAATACATGGGTGAATCTATCCAGCTAGTGCTAAGATTTTAAAAAGAAACTTCAAGTTTTTAACAGAACTTACCATTCTTGCAAAGCAGGCGGTGAGATATCCACTTCCTGAGCCTACATCCAGTGCGGACGCTCCTTCAGTTAGTTTGTCACTTAGCAGCTCCAAAGCATGAGCATGCTGTCGAGTAAGGCCAGCAGGAAAACTTTTGTTAAGTTTTGTGTAACCATTTAGTCCTCCCAGCACTGTTCAGTGTTTGTTACTCACCATGTGTGGTGCACTGATGGTTGCCCTGTAGCCTGTAATTAGAAAGTTTCATAACACAGTGTCGCAGCAGATCTTTCTATATAAAACAGCTATTATTCAACAATGCAATGTGATGGAAAAACCCAGGTTCTTGTTATTGCACTGACAGTAACATGCGTTTGTGTGTTTAGAAAGTGCTTCTGATATAAATACCTATGGATTGGGGAGAGTCTGCATAGGGATAGTCTCTAGAGTAGAGTCCTCTGTCAGTAGCCAGCATGGCATTGAACACTCTGTCGCTCTGGATCACGCCATGATCTGGCAGAAAAAGAAGAAAAAAAAGAGGTATTGATACTGTGGTTGAATGAATGGAGATGATGATTCCAAACCAACCTGTGCAACATGTAACTACAGTCCTAACCCTATCTTAGAGAGGTCAAGAAAGGTCACAAGCAACAACAAAGACATCAAAGCCCAAACCCTTTACCCCTTAGCCTGCTGATGAGCTCTGGATGTGTTTTGCCGCTGGACATCCACGCCATTGTCCGGGACAGCAGCACACCCATGGGGACTGCCACTACTGCCAGGCGCAGCGCCGCTCGCATCTCCTACACCGGATCTCTCTGCAGGGACGCGATGATCAGCGCTTGTAACCCTGAGTACACGACACACAGATTACTGTAAAATGCATTCAACGGCCTGGCTGTATTCTCCCCGTGGTAATCGAGAGGGCAGTTTAGGTCATTTGTAAGAGGTCCAAATGTGGCAGTACAAATTCACTAATTACAGTAAACTTGACAGACAGCCAGCGAGCGGTACAACAGCACTCGTTACGGCTATAACAGCAAGTTTACGTTACACTATAAGCGGATACTATCATTATACCGTTGCAAATGATTATTACACTTCTTTAAATAGTAAATACCCCCATATAAACGGATTCAGTAGAGGTCGGTAGCCCTTGTTTACCTCGGTAGCTTGCCGCGGTCACTTCCAGCTGAGGCACATTTCCTAATCCCCTCCTCAGCAAACCACAGCCCAATGAGAAACGAACCTTTTATACGTGAAGCCCAAACTAACCAATCAGCTCTCAATATTGCTTGACGGGCGGGTACAGCGTCTAATCAAATATATCTGAAAGAGGAAGTGGGCTGTCGGTCGTTTAAGATTGTAGATCATGGATATGTTTAGCTAGCAACGCTTAACTTTAATCTTTAAAATAATATATCTGCGTTAATAATTTCTAGCCTTTTGAGATTTTCCACACAGGTAAGTTATGTTTCTAATTTGTTATGGTAACAAACTGCTCGAAAAACGTTTAAATACACAGTAATTATCCATGTAGTTGGTCAGTAACCAGCTTAGCTGTAAATGTAAACCAAACCATCAGCTTTCTCTGAAAGAACAGAGTCTTAGTCCAAAAACAGACTAACACTGTGATTTTTGAACCGTGATGTCGACATCTCTTTAACCCAGTGACCGCACCAGAATGATAGACGACTTCGAGAATCAGGAGGTTCGGTCCAGCGGGGAGCTGTGGTCCGAGATCTGCTCCAGCCTGCCGGAGGTGCAGACTGAGGCGACCCCGGAGAGCAGCACAGACTTCAAAGACTCATTTCACCCGCCTGTGCAGGTTAATGGACAAGCAAATGGGACAGATACCAGTCCATCTAGTGCCAAATGGGAACCCATGGAGGATTCTGAGATTTACATAGCCACTCTAGGTATTTCCTTTTTTCTTAAAAGCTTTTCAAGACTACAGACTTCCTGTCATGTCTCTTCGCTGTCTGTCAGCAAGAGGCATGGAAATGATAAGACGCTAAATTCCCGCATAATGTGCATGTGGCACAGATGCGTCATCTGTCCATTATATTATTACAGCCTTCTGCTGTTCAACGTTCCCCTCGTACCATGGTGCTACATATAACATATAAAAGACAATCAATACAGGACTACATAAAGTGCAAGCGTGCAAAAATTACAAAAAACTAAACAAAGACAGTGCAACACCAGACAGAATAGAACGATACAGACACAACAGTACAATAGAAAAGTGCAACAATGACAGTGGGTTGTGCAAAAGACTGAGCATTGTGCAAAAAGTAACTTGGTGGATGTGTGTGTGTGTGTATGAGATTGTGCAGATAAGTGCTTGAGGTAGTGACGTGTATGAAGGTATGTATGTGTGTGTGCGTGCCAGTCAGTGTTCAGGAGTCTGACGTCTTGGTGGAGGAAACTGTTTCTCAGTCTGGCAGTGAGGGCCCAAATGCTTTGTTACCTCTTGCCAAAAGGCAGCAGGGTGAAGAGTGCGTGTGAGGGGTATATGGGGTCCTCCACAATACTGGTGGCTTTGCAGATGCAGCGGGTGTGATAAGTGTCTGTGATGAAGGGAAGAGAGGCTCCAATGATCTTCTCAGCTGTTCTCACTATCCATTGTAGGGTATTGCGATCCGATATGGTACAGTTACCATACCAGAGAGTGATGCAGCTGCTCAGGACACTCTCGATAGTCCCTCTGTGTACTTGTGTACTTTAAAACGATAGAAATAAAACTTCATGGAAAATAAACTGAACCAGAAACAAAAATAAAAAAATGACAACCAATAAAAATACAAAACTATAGCGCTGTTACAAAACACTTGACAGTATGTACTCACACTTGATTAAAAAAGACAAAGATTGCAGCAGAAGGTGGTTTTTGTCTCCTAATCAAGAAAAGATCAGCACTTATTTATTTCTCATGAGTTCAATGTTTTATTTTTTTCAGTAGGTGTTCTTATTCTCATCTGAAATAAGTTCATTACATCTGATACAGCCTAACCAATCCTTTAACCCCTACATAGTTATTTTGCATACCTGCGATCTTTGCTGGCCTTATAAGTCGGATTGTACTGAAGCTCACACTCTTCTTTGATTCTTAATTCAAAATCTATGTCGTAACTTTGATCCAAGCTATAAAACTGACATTTTTGGCTACATTTCGTTCCAGAAAACCGCCTGAAGAAGATAAAGGGACAGTCCAGTGATGTGACCTCTAGGGACATGCTGCACTCCTTGTCTCAAGCTAAGAAGGAATGCTGGGATAGGTTCCTACACGATACCCAGACCTCAGAGCTCTTCCAAGGGGGTGACATGGATGAGAGGTAGGACATGGTCATGATGTGAAAAATCGTCCTGTTGGAGGAGTTAATTTATTTATTTATTTTTTAAAGTAATTGCGTCTTTAGATGTGATCGTATCATTTGTGCATTTCTTTCCTATATCTTTCTTACTTGACATATTACATCAATAACTAATCATCTCACTGTTTCCACTTTTCCTTAAATTCAAGGGACTATGTGCCATTTACTTGTTTGGATACAAAATTACTTTAATCTTTATGTTTCAAAGTGTTCAGTAGTTATCTGGAGATAGCCTGCTTCTTATCTTAACACTCTAAACTATTCGTACGCGGATCCCTTTGCAGTGCCCTCGAACACTTCAAGAGGTGGTTGATTCCAGAGAAGGTGGCCATCAGTGCAGAAGAGCTGGAATATCTCCTGAGGCCCTCTCAGAATAAGGAATCAGCAGAGTCAGATCAAATGCAAAACGGAGAGGACGCAGAGGCAGAGATGCACAAACCGGATGAAGATGACGCTCACAAGCCAGAGAAATGAGTGTATTAAAATGCTAACATGGAAAGAAGAAAGAACTTATTTCCTATATAGTTGGTAAATGTGACTTCCTGCTCTCACATTGTGTCATTGCAGTGTTTTGGCTAAAGCCTTTGTTATCAGCGATTATAGCCTCTCATCACTGTCTGTATCCCCAGCAACTGAGTGTTAAACACTTATTAACTCACATGCATTTTGTCCTCTCTATTCAATGACACTGCACCTTGAGAACACCTAATAAAGAGCTTGAAATGATATCTTTTTGTCCTCTAGCTGTAGTCCGTGTCTCCTACTATGTTTACCAGAATGGCTTTTAACTATATATGCAGATGTTCATTGAGGACCATATGCAGTGTCACGTGAGAAGTGACGTTAACGATGCATTCATTTGTCAAAATGTTATTTTTCTGTCATTAAAAAGCTGACATAAATTAGAATGGATGTGATACAGTCCAGAAAAATATTGTAACATATTGTGTAACATTTTGTTAATTTCATGTAGAAGGTTTTAATGATGTTTAAATAAAAAAAAATAATAATAAAAAAGTAGAAGGTATTGTGTTCATTTGTCTGCTTGTTAGCTCGAAGGACAGGGTTGTATTAAAAAGTGTTGTTGAATCGCTTTAGTTTTTGGGAGTGAAGAGATTGGGTCTGATACAGTACGGTGTGTCATCAAAGGGGTATTTTAAGGCTTAGACATACAATGTGGTGACAAATGGAAGTGCACTCTTTTTTTTAGTTCTGAGATTTGATATACCAGGACATAATAGAAAAAAATCATCTGATCCTAACAAGTTAAATTATTTAACTTTAAATGAATCACAACACATGACATATGAGACTTTTATTATTTATGAAACAGAACTAAGCCAAAATGTGTGTAGTGTGTGAAAAGTGAAGTACACCGCATTATTCAGTAGCTTGCAGAATCATCTTCAGTGGTAATAAAATATTTTTTTTTATGACTTTATCATTCTCTCATATCCTGGAGAGACTGATATCCGGAGAGACTCAGTTCAGTGAGATTTGCAGGCATTCTTTATGCGCAGCTCTCTTAAGGTTTCAGCATTTCAATCAGCTTGACTTTGACTTAGATTTGCTGCAGCGCTAGGGATCATTGTCCTGTTGGATGACCCATATTCTTAAGCTCTCAGATAGCTTCACATTACTCCAGAATACTTTTTACAAAGGAGTTTATGGTGACTCTGTGACTGCAAGGTGCTCAGGTCCTGTGGCTGTAAAACAAGCCCAAATCATCACCCCTCCACCACCCTGGTGATAGTTGGTATGAGGTGTTTGTGCTAATATGGTTGATTTTTGCCAAACATGCCACTGTGCAGACATTTCCACTGGTCTCACCTGTCCAGATGACATTGTTCCTGAAGTCCTGTGATTTGTTCAAATGCAATTTTACCCATGTTCCTTTTAGTAAGAAGAGACTTTCTTCTGGAAACATTTCAAAACAAACCATACTTGTTCAGTCTTTTTTCTAATTGCACTGTTAAGAACTTAACATGCCAGCTGAGGCCTGTAGAGTTTGAGATGTATCCCTGTTTTGTTTTTTTGCAGTTTCTCTGAACATTACATGGTCTGACCATGGTCTGGATTGACTGGGACATCGACTCCTGGGAAGATTGGTAACTCCCTTAACTGTCTTCCACTTCTGAACAGTCTTTCTTGCTGTACAATGATGGACTTCAAATTGTTTGGAAACGGCCTGAAAACACTTCCCAGACTGATAGGGAGCAACAATTGCTTCCCTAAGATCAATGCTGATGTCTTTTCTCCTTGGCTTTGCTATAACACACACCCGAATGCTCACACTTGCTGACGATCAATTAATCAAGTGCATTTGATTAGCAGTACATGGCAGCTATTTATCCTCTTAATGCCTACGGAAGGGCCTTATATATTATGCATTCTTGGAGGTCTTCATCAGTGGTTTATATCTCTGTGGTCAACTTTTACAACTACAGTTTCTTTAGATGGCAGCAAAGAACCAAGTTTGATTCATTCACCATTTTACAAGCCAGTGTCTTTAGCAGTCACAGCAAGTCCACAGCCTGTTTCATAAAGTCCCTCGTGGCTCTGAATGACATAAAGTAAAGACCAGCAGACATGATAAAATGCTCTGTTTGGTTTGGAATAATAATTTGTGTCTGAAATGGTGCACAGTGAACATGTTTTGAAACACACATATCCTAAAGAATGGATGAAAATGTAAATATCTTCATTTCAAAATGTCAGGGTAGCTGAAATTTAAGCAGCGCAGAGCGTTAAATTTTGAACATGCATCATTCTCCACAATGAAGGTCACACATTGGAATGAAGTAAGAGTAAGAAAAACACATTTTCGAGAGAAGAGGTCTTTAACTCTTGACTCATGATATCACACTGGTATCGCTGCTTGAACTCGAAGACTGCAAGTTGTGAAAGGACAAGTGGAAGCTGTGAGCTTTAATCAGGCAGGGCTGCTCAAAATACAAGTTATTTAGGCTTTTTATGCGTGGAAGCTTGACCTGCAGGAACTCAAAGGCAGTATTGGTCAGTTTTGGCTGTTGTTTTTATTTCATTTGTCAATTCTGTGAGACAGTCTCATTGAAACCTATTCATTGGACGGTTATATTGTATATATTCAGTTTATATGGAGAAAATTTTAGTGATTCCTGTCAGCGCCACAAAGGAAACCCTACAAAATAACCAATGCGGTACAGCTCGAAAAAGGACATTGTAAACTTCTTAAAGGTAATAAGTATTGAAGCGTACAGACGATTTATGGATTGGCATCCAAGTGTAATTCTGAATTAAATAAACTAGATCAAATTGTGTTCATTTGAGTAACAGCAGCCATGGCATCATTATTTAATAGGACTTAATTCAATTGGGGGTCCTTGACATGAAACCCTTTGGATGTCCCTTGAATTAGATTACTCTTGGATCTAAACGGCTAAGAGAGTGAGATCAGAAAAAGGATCTCAACAAAACAGTCTTTGTCCTCATTTCTCATTCAAGTGGAGAACATATTCTGACAGTTACCTTGATTTAATAAAGTAGACTTTATTTAGCTTTTTCTAGAACATCCTTACTATTATTAATAATACTTAGGGACCAGCTGTAGTGGTCTCACAGAGACGTGGTTTGTGGTAATAGGCTGAACTGGGATAATAGACACTATGAAGCCCTGAGTGGGAAGAACCTAAAATCTGGCTCGGGCTCAGCAGAAATTAAAATGACATTTTCATCACTGGAGTATGTTAATAATGAAATCTAGTTTGATGTCCACCGAGAAAGAGAGTTTCAAAAAGCCATTTAGCCCTAAAAGTCAGTCCTTTAAAAATAAAAATAAAAATAGCTAAAAAATAGCCGACCCAAAAAAACTTGATCTTTCATGTCTGTGTTTAATAATTACTATATTCCAAAAATATCCGTCACAACTTTCAATGAAATGCTTCAAATGAGAGCCCATGGATTGATTCCCTTGCCCAGAAAGTACAATAATAAATACTTTATAAATTAATTTTTAATTTACATTGCTCTCATTTTATCTTCTGCAGCTTCTTAGTGGGATGCCTCCCACTCTACTTCTGCATACAGCAGAGGCTCTCTCAACTATAAACCCATTCCTAGTCTCATATAACTTACATGTCCAAATCTACAGACCCTCAGTACAATCTGTATTGGGATCTAGGGTCACAGTCCTCACACTGAGACAGCTGAAGTAAATTCCTCCCAGCAAGGTCCCTTGTTAATAAACTAAATCCCAGCAGCAGCAGCTACAGCACACATGAACTAACTTAGTGGAGCTCCTATAAACAGGAAGTGGTGAAGGAAAGAAAATCTCTGAAGGAAAAAAAAAACATGTCTTTGCTAATATCAACACAAGCAAGTTCTGTAATTTTGGGGGATATATCTTCAGTGCAACTTTCTCTGAGATGGACTGGCTTATGATTTAGTAAGTTCCACAGTAAAGCGTGGATATGTGGGAACTGAACATCATCACCATACTGTAATGATTGTATTTTATCTATAAATGATTATATGTTTCCGATCTTTTCCTAGATTAGTGGACGAATCTTGATGAAACTTTGCATAAACATTGTCTAAGGAACTGTGAGTGCCAACATCTTCAATATTTTACAGAAGAAAATATTAGTTGTATAAATTTGTACATTTAACAGTTCGCTTGAGCACTGAAAGGGATGTCAGATTAGATCGTAGCAAATATGTGTATTTATTCATGTATGTATGTTTCCCTTGTCCCAATGAGGAGCGGTGATTTGCTAGTGTATTTAATGTATTTAATATCAGAGTGTGGCCTTCAGTAGCGTTCTGTGCAGACTTAATGACAACAGGAACTACTGTGCATTTAATCCAGTGCAAACTAGATGAACTGTTTAAAAAAAAAAGTATTTCCAAATACAACTGATGATGACTGGTGTGACGAAACCACCATAACCCACCACCATCCTTTGATCCGACATATTTCGAACATGACCTAAAATAGCAAACCTAAACAGCCTTCTGGCTGCTCAGTATTTAATACATGAATTATTGCTTTTGCACTTAGTTTGTTCGATGGGTGCATTTTTCGTCTGCAGCCCTCAGCTGAATGCTGGCTCCCTAAATTGGCACTCAGTCATCAAATAAGCAGAACCCCTGTCTAGGACCTGAAAATAAGCCCACCACAAAGGCTCTATCAGGTGGACACGTAATGGGGCCGCTTGCTTTTTGTGACACACGTGAGGTTTTGCTGTGTGCTTTGCACATTCTGGTAGCTCAGTGAAAAAAGGAGAGCAATTAGCCAAAAATGGCTAATCACCTGTAGCTGTCACGTCTCCCACACTTGGACATGGTATACATGACATGTACAAGTGATTCCGAACTAGAGTGGTCACCGTAAAGGAAGACTCTGAGGTGGTACACCATTTGATTACTTCGTGGATGCTGCTAGAACAAACTGTTACCTTCTCCACAGGAACTTATCAGACTGAAGAAAGGCCAGCTCGACAGCTCTGTCCACATCAGTGTCCAGTTAAATCAAAGTGGGAAAAAGTGGTCTGTGGAAGGAGAGGCTGTGTGCTCTAAAGCAGACCAGTCTGTGCTATTTTAAACTGTTCTGATGTGTCCTAACAGTAAACATCATACAGAAAAATGAGCAACAGACATAAAGCCATTACAGTAGCTGTATGTTCAGTGCTTTTGGTCTTCTCTACAAACAACCCCAGATTTTAAGCTTGCTCCCAATAGTGCTAAATTTACTCTTAAAGGGAGGAAAATGGCCATGTCCTCATCGTTTACCATGTTGTATATCAGTATTAATTAAAAGTAGCATTTCAAAGGAAAGAATAAACCTCCACCTACTAGAGCAATACAGCTCCATTGAAATTCAAACACTAAAGATCACCGTACCTTTATGTTAGAAGATTTTGAGCCTAAAATGTCATCATAAATAGTTCATACTAACATGTACTTTAAAATAGCGGTGACACTTTTTGCTCTGAATTTAATGAAAATCTGGAGACTACCATGGTTTCTGCACAAGAATATTTTGAATATGATTAACTGGAACTTTTGGGCATCTTAATTATCTTCACAATGAGATCTGTGTTCCCTTCAAGCAGCGAAACAGTCAAGCAATGAATGCATTCGGTATTACCCTTGATGAATCATTCGATCATGCTGGTTTTGACTGAGACTCACAATTTTTTTCAAATTAGTTTTGAGATTATGAATATTTAATGCGAACTGCTGGAGAAACATCTTAATTGTTCAATTTGTATTCTGTTTCCCTAATTCTTTGTCTAGAAAGTGTTCGCTTTGTGGAGAACCTCACAGCAGGATCCTTCATTCACGGCGCTCCGTGGCGGGCGGGGGTGCACAACATATTCAAAATAATAATTTTGGTCCTCCTCGGTGTTTCCATCCCAATGCCTGTTTCCGACCAAACTTGGGATAACACGAGTGAGAATGTTGTAGCAATGTTCACATAAAGGGCATAAGTTGAGTATATAAAATCTCAGACACAATGTAAGTCCCACTAGAAAAATGATAATGATGTCATGAGCGATATTATACCATAAAGAGGCTCAAGGTCATCATAAATTTGTCATTTTCTAGCTGACATGCACTCCCCAAGAGAAACATTATAGGAGATTATAATGATTTTACTGGAGGTGACTCACTCACTTCAGCCCTTACTGTATGCCTTGTTGGAGGGAGAGAGAGAGCGAGAGAGAGAGAAAGAGCACACCTCTTTATTCTGAAGCAGAGCAAGCTGCAGCGAATGAGTGCGGCTGCACAACAGCGGGACTCCCTGCAGGAAAAGGACTCAAACAGGTGCATCTGATATCTCCAACAGGTACTTTTTCATTTACTCTGCACTTCTGAAAAATTGCCAAGTGGCTGACTGTGAAATTTGACTCAGATCTTCTTCCTTTTGAGAAAATAGATTTCCAAACCGAGGTCGACACCACTTCAGGTTAAAAATAGGTTGATCCTATTCATATTTATGAATGATTTTGGATCCCTTTTGTATCTTAGAGAAGACATAGTTGCATGAATCAGTATGAGTGGCCTGACCAGAAAAGGTCGATAAGCAACTTGGTTGAGTCGGTAAGGGAAGAATATCTGCTCTGATCATGATTTAATTAGCTTCCTTGGGAAAATACACTTTTATGATTGTTCATATTCATGCTCTAAAGTATGATGAACGCATAATGAGCCAGTCGGCCCATTAATTAATTTTTTTGCTTAACGTACATGATGCAATATTTTTAAATTAAAAAGCAGCTAAAATATATAAAACATATAAAACAAAACAAAATGAATCATTAAGGAAAATGTCCTTGGTATAAACTTAATGTATACCAAATCAAAGACATTAAATTGTAACAAAATTACATGAAAAATGTTATTAAATTGCTTAAAAGTCTGAATTTTGGGCATAAATATCTTCTTTTTGTGGTTGTGTGAGTTTTGTAGATGAAACGATATTTGTAGCCTTTTTTTCATGTTAATGAAAGTTGAAACTGTAGCCAGTGCTCATGCCAAAATTACACCATTCAGCCCAATTTTGACTACAGGTGTTATTCATAGACTCCTCCTCTGATCTTACAATTTTCTGTGGTTTCACTCTCATTTTATTCAGTGATTTTTTTTTCTTTTCTTCTCTCACAGCCAAGTCTCTCATTCAGCAGTCATAGAATGTGAAACGAATCTGCATTCATGCCCATTTTCACACTCTTGCATAACATCTGATTGTGTGATGCCAGTTGATGAGTATTTCTTATTTCTGAGCGACAATAAAAACCACTGACGTCAGCCTAGATTATTAAGTGCAGATGTTCCTACAGATGTGTGGGAGACCACCTCTGAAAAGTTACTATGATTTTGAGTATGATTTCTGCTTTTCATAACCAGAATTCATCCATCCAGTCAATGTGAGCTTTCTTCCTTTTTTTTAAACTTTAGATAATGGATCAAAGAAAAGATGGAAAAGCTTTTGGAGAAGCAGAGTGATAAATGTGAAGAGAAATGTGTGCTGAGAGTTTTGAAGATGAGCTTCAATTAGCCTTTTAAAATGTTTAAATACCCAGACACTAATGCCATATTGGCTTCAATCAAAATGTTGATTAATACATTACACAAAAATATTAAATGAGTCATGCAAAATATGCTTGTTATTCCTGCAGCTATGGACTGGGAAAGATCACTGAATCGAACCAAGGTGAACTTTTCTACTCCAGCCTCCTCTTCATCTTCGCTCTTGCCTGAGTCTTCGTCATCCTCCTCTTTCTGCTGCAACTCTTCTCGCTCCATCTTCTCAGCCTCCCAGTTCTCAGCCCCCTCCTTCTCTGGGCTCGACCTCCTGTTTAACCTGAAGCTCATCTTCATCCCTCTCTACTCTGCTGTGGTCCTGGTTGCGTGTTCTGGCAACCTCCTCCTGCTCTTCCTCATCTGGCACAATAAGAAAAGACACAACACGACCAATTTTCTCATCAGCAACCTCGCACTCGTCGACCTGGTGATGTGCATCTTCTGCGTCCCTTTGACAGCATCCTATGCGTTTGACAAGCGTGGATGGGTGTTTGGATCCCACATGTGCCATTTTGTCACCGTCATGCAATCCGCAGCTGTTTACGCGGCCGTCCTCTCACTCATGGCCATCGCGGTGGATCGTTACGTAGTTGTGGCTTATCCCATCCGCAAAAGAGCAGGCTACCGCTTCTGCTGGGTTCTCGTGGTCTTGATCTGGCTCTCCTCTCTGGCTTTATCCACGCCTACGGCACTGCACACCGTCTACCTGGACCTCCAGGCTGCAGGCCTGCAGATGGCTGTGTGTGAGGAGTTCTGGGATGGCCAGGAGCAGGGTCGCCTCATTTACTCCTGTTTCATTCTCTTCTTCTCCTACTTTGTCCCACTGGTTGCTGTCTCCATTTCCTACTGTGCTATTTCCTATCAGCTGAAACACAGGATGACCTCGGGCTTGACAGCATGCACGGAGTTGAGATCTGCACGGGCCACCTGGAGCAGACGGAGGAAGAAGACCTTCTGCCTGCTGCTGGTGTCTGTTCTCTGCTTTGCTTTCTCCTGGCTTCCTTTACAGGTGAACAAAAGATGAGATTGCTGGTTAGACGAATATGCAAATATATGGGAATGTAAATTAGGATCTTAGCAGGTTATCTTAACTTTGAGGAAGGGATAAAACAGGGAGAAACAGCCAGCCTGCATTTGTCCAGAGAGAACACAGTCTGCCTCAGCAATAAGCACATCTCATTCTGAACACAAACTGACAGTTCGATTGGGCACAGTGACTTGATGTTTAGAGTTTTCAAGTCAGCCAGGAAAGACTCTGTATATGGTGAAGAAATTGGCATTTTCTTTATTTTTTTGTGCCAACCTAGCAATTTTACTTCTTCCAATTTGTATTTCTATGCTAGACTATCTGTTGGCAGTAGAAAAATGGCAATCGTCCCTTGAATTAATGTTTTGGATACCGATGTTTTCTCCACAGGTGGTGAACTTGATCCGCGACCTGGATACAGACTTCTCCATCCTGGGGAAGAACTATATCAACGTCATCCAGGTGTCCAGTCACCTGTTTGCCATGAGCTCCGCTTGCTACAACCCATTCATTTATGCTTCGCTGCATAACAAATTCCTCTCTTACCTCTGTCTCCACTTCCTGCCCTGGAGAAAAGGAAAAGCAAAAGACAGGCGACAAGGGTCAAGCGTCCTGACGGTGTCTCACAGAATGCCACGCCTTTACACCTCCACCATTGTGGCAGATTTACCGGGTGTTGTTGCAAATAATGCCAATCCTCAAGAAAACTACACGTAAGTGATTTTGTGGACGAACGGGCACAAGAATGATATGATCTCCAGCTCAGTCGAACGCATGAGGCCATCGAAGCCAGATGTGATCCAGTGAATCTTCTTCTACACTCCAGATTTAATCTTGTAAGCGTTCACGCTGACAGACAAAAGGAGTAAAACGATAATCATTGTTAAATGACCGAAACCCACAACATGGGGGTGTAAGGCTTTCACATACAACAGCCATACTGCTGTGCAGCTGTCTATGGGGTTAAAACATCAGCCAGCTTAGATTGCAAGGGTTCATGTGTAGATGATGATGCTTATTAATCTGAATAATATGCTACTGGTTGCTTAAAAAGCCACTTTTAGCTTTGACTTTGCTTTTGTTGTTGCGAGTGTTCTGTGTAATGGTTCTCCATAATTAGATTCTTGTACATTTTAACACCAACCTTACAGCATCCTAACGCAAGCCATTTAACAGTGTGTTGAACTAATGTAAATGTTTATTCGCCTCCACCTTGAAAGATTGTGCATTAGGTTATTTATGTGCATACTTCATGTGTAGTAGTAAATATGCTTTGTTGGATTTTGCTCAGTAAAGAGGGTAATTCAAACCATCTTTTCCTCATTCATTTATTTCCATTTTGTTAAGGAACATGAAGCGGTTCTGAAATAAATAATAGCGTATTTCCATCATTCATTTCTGGCCTTGAATTGTTGAGCGCTTTTCAAATGTTCAACTATAGCTGTGGCATTTGGCAAACACTACGTGTGCGCGAGATCTGCAGCACTTTTAAATGTCAAAGCCGAACTGATAAGCGAGAGAGGAGGAGAGAGAGAGCGAGAAAAAGCATAATGTGCGCTGGTCATTACACAACTGCAATAAAAACACAACAGAGACCAGAGAGACACAAAGTTAACAGCCTTTCTCCCTTTTCTGCAAAGTAATGACACATAACTATAGAATAGGAAGTTTGGAAATCCCGCCTAAAATAAATGTGTTTGCATTTTCCGACCTAGTTTGTGGACTGGCTTTTGCCACATCGACTACTTAAGAGCTGTCCGCTTGTAAAAAGTGTGAACGCTGGCACAAATGAAGCTCCAAATTCATTATTGGGTAACTATTGATTTACTTTTCTCTCAAGCAGCTTTAGAGATCACCTATTAAGCAAAGCTACTCATCACCCAAGCTAATGTTATGAAACATGTTATGTTAACCGTCATTAAATACAAATCGTGTTTTTGAAAGATTGTTTGAAAAAGACATTTATGTTAGAAAAAAACCTCCACACAACTGAAAAGCATTAGCAGTGTTTGTGACTGTGTCTGGTGTCTAAAGCCTTTAATGTGGAATTATATCAGAAAATAGCACGGTCAATTATCCAGACTGGTATTTGCAAAAGGAAAAGTTAATCAAACATAGTTTCTTTGTTTCCACATATTCTTTTACCAAGCTAAAAAGGTTTTTTTGAAAACAAGATTATTGAAAGAAAACCATCTAATGCGTCCCATTAAAGCTAACTAAATGGCTTCTTTTCTTGGGATCATTTTCTCAGATTTTATCTCACAAAAAAAGCGCCTTCCAAGGCATGGTGGTGCAGCGGCTGATTAGACACTTTACACAGTGCTTTTCAAGAGCAATTTGCAGAGCATAAAGTGTATATTTTAGCAGCTGATGTCAAGAGCAGACTGCTGCGTGAATATATGAGTTGACAAGTGAAGATAAAGAGGAGACAGCTTTTCATCTTATTACAGAAACACAACAGTGGTCATCTCTGCTAATGGCAGTACCTGTCCACATGCAGCACATTGCAACTTTGTGCTTCCTGCTTAGCCTTGCTGTGTCAAGGACGAACTTCATCCGAATGTAAATGTGTGCTGCCCTAACAATCATCTTTGTCATGTTGTTGACCCTGATATACTAAGTAGTGGTAGTCACGTGCTGTGTTTATAATTTCCGGACAGATAATGACCAACTTTCATGCTTATGATCTGAAGATTGTTACAATGAACTCTATGCATTTGAAATATTCTGAAAAAAATGAAGCAGCTGCATCTTGAGACCTATAATAACAAATGCAGAGAAAACAGAAATTGGTTTATAAAAGACTCTAGGATATGGTTCTGATGTCTGCTCTTACTGAAAGAAAGAAAAAAGCAGCATACAACAAATGAGACAACTCTGAAATAACCTTTCGGGTCATTTTGAACTGAAGAAAACAATTTACAGACTTTTCACATTCTACTGTATAGTACTTTATTCTCTCTATACTTACAAGACTCTTAGAAAAAAAATGAGAGAGAAAAAAAACCCAATCCCTACCTGGAGGGTGCAATGTTGGGAGTGGTTAAAAAAAAAAGAATATCTGAGCATTTTTAGGGAGCAAGAAAATGCTTAACAGCAGAGAAGTAACAGCTTCTGCAACCATTAAAAGAGGATTTTGCAGAGATTGAATAGCAGCAGGAAAAACAGACTCTGAATAAATTCTGGGAGAATCTGCCCCTCACCAGAATCAACTCAAGACCAATTGCCACAATAATCTGGAACTTTCCAGAAGATGAAGCCCCTGTGACTGTGAGTCAGTACATCAGAGTGTAGAACACTACAAAGGTTCAAAAGGCACGACAGCAGTGCAAAATTGGATTGAGTCAGGCAGCGGAAAGCTTTACAGGTGTGTAATTTAAACACCTCAGGACCTCGACCAAAATCCACTTGCTCTTACCACACTTCTTGCAGCTATCTGACAAGATATATAGTAAGGAAATCCCATTTGAGGCAATTTCTTCACCTTTCTGGACAGTTTTGAGACAAGGGGAAATCTTTCATTGGAGAAAATTTAGAGAAAAAAGCATTTTTTACTTTTTATATTGTATGATTGACTTGTTCGGTAAATGGCCATTTATGTGATTGACTACAGCTTACCTGCCTGTTATCATAAAAGGTATGGTTAAAGTCAGTCGGTACCAAGCTTTTATTCATCTACATACTAATTTATACCTATACTCAAGTCCTTTTTTTCATTTAAATAATTAGACTGGGTTTGTAAAGTTTACATTTGTACTAACTTACAGCTACTTTGGCAAAATATAGAAAATTCAACTGTACATTTTGAACAATTTCAACTACTAACTAAGATTTTAGTTTTTAAAATATTTTTGTGATTCAAATAGCCAGAAAAAAAATGACATTTAAGCATAGTAAATTAGTTTAATGTGATGGTTTTTAAGCAAACAATTTCAAATTATTGGAGAACAATTTTAGCCATTTTATCCATTGTCTTTGTCAGATTTTGACCCACCATGCAATACCATGTGAAAAGCGCCTGGTTGACAATAGCTTCATTTGAATGCAGACACACTGGCAGTGCAGTGAAAGGACACCTGAATAGAAAAATACACAGTGGAGTAATATCAGTCATGGACTGACTTCACCTGGGGCCCAGACCTCAATGTTTTTGAAGCATTGTGGAATCATCTCGACAGAGAATGGAACAAAAGGCAGCCAACTTCCAAAGAAGAGCTTTGATTGGCCCAGAGAACTATTTCTGAAGACCACTTGAAGAAATTACAAGAAAGATGGTCACACTAAAGTTCAAGCTCATTACATCTGTACAAACTCAGTTTTTTGCCCTATATACTGCATTTCTATGTATGTTTTTATATGTTTCAATAAATCCCTGTGCCTATTTCTTATTCTCCTAGCACAATATAGGTGGATCAAGACTTTTGCATAGTACTCCATCTATTATGATTAAACTGTTTTAACACACAACCTTTTAAGGGCTTCTGTCATCTTCTTCTATAAATTAAATGCTGCTAACATGAGCTTGACTCTTGACTCCAATTTTCAATTTCTTTCTATTCAGTTACATTTTACTTATATAGCGCCAAATCACAACAACAGTCACCTCAAGGTGCTTTATACTGTATTTCAGGACCCTATAATAATACAGAGAATACCCCAACAAATAAATGTCCACCTATGAGCAAGACAGGACAAAAGACATAAGACACCCAGAGATGAATAATTACTAATGATTAAATGCAGAATTATTATTGTTACTATTATGATTACTCAAGACCTTGTATTTGAAGAAGAGGATTTGAAATTTGAGTGGATTTAACAGGGAGCCAATGAACAAAAGCCAACTAGGAGAAATATGCTCTCTCTTTCTAGTCCCTGTCAGTACTCCTGCTGCAGCATTTGGGATTCACTGAAGGCTTTTCAAGAAGATTTCAGGACAGCCTGATAATAAGTAATTACAAATAGTCTAGCCTAAAAGTAAGAACTGCTAAAACTCAGAAAGATCAAATCTTCAGTATCACTGGTAGACAGGATGTATTTAATTTTAGAAAACCACTCCAAGATTCCTCATAGTGTTACTCAAGGCCATAGCAATGCCTTCCAGTGAAAGCATCTGGTTAGACACCATATTTCAAATTTTTTTTAAAGCAGAGTACAATAACCTAAATTTTATCTGAATTTTGAAGCAGAAATTTTGATGTCATCCGGGTCTTTATGTCTTTAAGATATTCCTGCAGTTTAATTAACTGTTGTGTGTCATCTGGCTTCATGGATGAACAAAGCTGGGTATCATCTGCATAGCAATAAAAATGTATGCTATGCCTTCGAATGATACTGCCTAAGGGAAGCATGTATAGTGTAAACAGAATTGGTCCTAGCATCAAACCCTGTGGAACTCCATATTTAACCTTTCTGTGTTTGAAGAAGACTGGTTTTCATGTAAGACCAATTTACATGAACAAATTGGAGTCTGTTAGATAGATATGTGTAACACAAGTTTGTGTCCTTCCTGCCCAGCATGACCCACAAACACACAATGTTTTAGTGTTATTAATATTTTATTTACAAATTTTACCTTTTAGGCTGTTGTTTGCTAGCTGGGTCCCATAGTTGTTGTGGTGGCTGCTCACTCTCAACTCCTTCTCTTCTCTAGGTCCTGGCATGCTGGTCAAATAGGGGAGGCATGATATGACGATCATCTCCAGCCTTCCCTGGCACTGCCCCTTGTACTCATTCCACCTTCCCTCCCCTGCAGCTGAGCCACAGACCACACCCTGCCACGATAGGATTCAAACCAATGCAGCCCAGTACCTTTAATAACTATGGCACGTTCTAATCGCTGTAATAAAATATTGTGGTCAACAGTATTGAATGCTGCATTGAGGTTCCAGCAGGATATGCACAGAGAGTCCACTGTCAGAGGACATAAAGAGATCATTTGTAGCCTTCATTAATAATGTTTCAGTACCTTGAAGAGTTCTGAAGCCTTATTTAAACTCTTAAATGAACTATTCCTCTGCAGATGATCAGTTAGCTGTTTTACAACTACTCTTCCAAGATTTTTTTAGATAAAAAGGAAGGTTGTAGATTGGCCTATAATTAGTTAAGACATTTGGGTCAAGTGATGGGTTTTTAAATATTGGTTTAATTACTGCTTCCTTAAAAGGCCTGTGGTACAGGCCCATTATTAAAGATAAATTGATCATATTTAAGATAAAGCATTAATTAAAGCATTTATTAATGGTGGGACTTTTTGAGCAGTCTTATAGGAATGGGGTTTAATAGACACACTGATGATTTGGAGAAAGTGATTATTGAAGCTAGCTTAGAAAGATCAATTGAAGAGAAAGAGTCTAAATAAATATACACATTTAACCTTAATAAATAGAAATATTGAAAGTAGCTATATGTCATACATCTGTGAGATGGTTATGAATAATGTATTCGCCAATGGTTAAAATTTTATTTGTGAAGAAAGAAATCATTATTAGTCAAGGTTAAAGGGATACTTGGCTCAACAGAGCTCTGACTTTTTGTAAATCTGGCTACAGTGCTGAAAAGAAACCTGGGATTGTTTGTATTTTCTTCAATAATTTTCTTCAGTAATAAATAGTAAGATGTCCTATCTTTACAAGGGGCTTATTTTTGTCAAGAAGATAATTGTTGTTAAGAAGATAATTGACTTCTGTGGGAGTAAAGTTTAGGTACCTACTCACATAGAACTAAAGGAGTTAAAAGTGGAGGAATTATATCCTTAAACTTAGCCTCAACACTTTCAGAAAGACGTCTACTGTAATGAAATGAAAACTCTGCTTTCTGGTCCCAACTTTGGATAGTCATGTTTTTGGGGGTCACCAAATTTAGTCAGATTTCTACAAATGAGAGCTGCTCCATCCAAAGTGGTATGGCTGACATCTCTCATAACATGACCCGGTTTTTCCCAGAAAATCTTTCAGTTATCTCTAGCGTTTTCTTGGACACCACTCAGAGAAGCCAGCAATTTCAGAGGTCACTTCTGAGACCAGAGAAAACTACAGTCTGAGAGACATTGTTCTGGCAAAGTTACACACCTATTCACTAATAATTTTAGTGACCTCCGACTGACATAACTGGGTGTCAGTACTGCCAACGTAAATTGTTATTTAAAGAAATCTACCTGGCCCCTGGAAGACAATCTGCTATTGTTGGTGGCTAGCTTCAGAATTTTCCAGGGTACAGAGCCTGGCCTCCAGAACGGTAAACAGGCTACATTTATAACTAATATGACACTTGTAATAAGGAAGCTTAACAACAACAATACGCTTAACAGCTGCCACTAAACAGGAAAGTGTGTAAGGGACAGGTGAAAAAGCCATGTTGCTAGTGACTTAGCTACAAGCTAAGCTAAGCTAGCAAATCCTTACAGACAGAATACTGTGAATATAAATAGCAGGTGATTCAGCAGACTGTGCTCTGGATAAAGCACCTGGAGATTACACTATGTCGTTATCTAAAGGTTTTATAATTAAACAGGCTACATGAAACACCACTGTGCGCTTTAATAGGAACAGCAAGTGATACCATATCTCAGTGGGAGCCAATACCAAGTAAGTAAAATTTTATTTGTATAAAGCCTTTCAAGACAAAGATCACAAAGTGCTTCACAACAAAATGCCATAGCAGTAAAAAAAAAAGAGGGAAAAAAGAGTTAACTAAATGCAAGTCTACAAAGATGTGTTTTTAGTTGTTTCTTGAAAGAGACCGCTGAGTCCACAGATTTCAAGCTCAGAGGGAGAGAGTTTCAGAGTCTGGTGGCCACTGTGGTAAAAACTCCGGCTTTACTTTTCAGCCTTGTATGATGTAGGCCCTGATATCAAGACCTCAGGGACCTGCCTGCCATGTGAGCCATTCCATGAAAATGGCACAATTTGAGTCCCTCTCACCTCTTATGGTGTATTTCATCTATTGGGTCACCAAACTTTATATTTAAATAGCTTTACACATATATTGAAATGCACCCTTTAATACAGTGTAATTTTTTATCTTTTTATGGGAAATAATACAGTTTTTTCATTTGACACCACCTATTTTGTCATGTCCCTCATGGCCTTGATGAAAGTTTACTTTGAAAATACCAAATAAAACTATTTAAAAATTCAATACATTTTGATATCAACCTAAACATCTATCTGTGCTCTTTTGCTGTTAATGTTTCTTTTTTTCAAATTTAATTGTTAATTATTCATTAAAATCACAATTATTGCTGTACCTGAGTAACCCCTCAACCCCGTTACACGAATGATCCCACCCCCATAAATACAATGGTGTGATCCAGAATTCCATATACATCAGGAAGTGACATCACTGAAGTCTTTTGGACAACTGGACCACAGAGACAGGCAAGTTGCTCCCATCTTTTCCTTTATTTTAGTCATTTATCTTGTGATATTGTGGTCGTCAAACTCAATGACTCAACACCGTAACATGAAAAAAAGATAGAAAACTATTACTTATGAAAAAGTTTTTTGTTATTTCATGAATATATGGTGATTTCGAATTTCATGCATGCTATGTGCTCTCTGTCTGGTATTCACTACATTGAGCAGCGGCCAGTTTGTGCAAAAATCTCAACCCCGTCACATTCAACCCTGTTATGTTTTTGATTGTAACGGGGTTGTGAGATTGTGATGGGGTTGAGATTTTAATACTTTGGTTAAGTTATCCAATTATTTAAATTAATTATTATTATATTCAATCAACATTCTTATACTACATGCATGCTGAATGTGATTTATGTTCCATGTTAAGAATGCGAGTAAGATGGCACCAACAACAGCAGCAGAAAGGCAAAGGAAGTATCGGGAAAGCCTTAAAGCTGATCCTGAAAGAAGGGAGAGATACCTGCAGAGTGAGCGTGAGAGATGGAGAAAGAATGTAGAGGCAGGGAAGAAGAAAGCAATTAATGAACTGAGTAAAAGAGAACAGCGTAAGAAAAGAAAAATGTGGAGAGCAGCTTACCATAGGAGCAAGGAGAGGAAAGAAGTGCTCAAGAACTTGAGCACTCCTCCACAGAGTCCTGATCAGGGAGATCACCCAGAGCAGCCTTCACAGCCAAGATCTTCAAGGTTAGGGCAATGGGTAGTTAACAGTGTTATAGTGAAAATGTCATTTTATTTCACTTTTCACAATGTCATTTTAGAAACAGGGAGGGCAGGAGGAAAAAGGCATAACTTTCCACACCCAAATCAACTTTTATTGCTTTGTTTTGTAGGCAACATCTGGTGGCTCGGAAAAAGTACAGAACAGAAAAAAATAAGCTCAAGAGGCAAATAGCGGAACTCCAGGAAAAACTTGAAAAAAAAAAGAAAAAGCAAAGAAAAATACAAAAACGTGCCAATGTTCAAAGAAATCTTCTGTTTCACCACAGACGAAAATAACACGACTCACTTCAAATTGCCCCGTTAACCCCCAAATAAAAAAACCCTTACTTTTCCATGAATCACTCATTGAAGATATTAGGAATAAATACAAAAAAGCCACCAAGGACAGAGAAAGGCAGCTGATTGCCAAAGTCACGACAGGGAGAATTATAAAAAAATACAGGTTGCAAAAGTTTGCAAGTGAGTCCCTCGGATTTTTAAAAAACAAGAATTTTAGACATCATGACAGTCTTCATTTTGAAAGAAAGAGGACCAGCAGGTTCACTGAAGACTTCAAAAAAAGAATCAAGGCATTCTATCTCAGGGATGATGTGAG
>VUQG01025551.1:0-17673 GCA_015106755.1 Etia nguti | reverse complement strand
GTCATGAACTAGTTTTTCAGCGTCACTCTGAGACAGGATATTTCTAATTTTAGAGATGTTGCGCAAATGGAAGAAAGCAGTCCTACATATTTGTATAATATTTGCACTGAAGCACACATTCTGGTCAAAAGTGACTCCAAGATTTTTCCCAGTATTACTGGAGGCCAAGGTAATGCCATCCAGAGTTGGTATCTGGTTAGATACCATATTCCTAAGATTTTTAGGGCTGACTACAGTAATCTCAGTTTGGATTTAGAAGCAGAAAATTAGAGGTCATCCAGGTCTTTTTATATTTAAGGCATTCCTATAGTTTAACTAATTGGTGTGTGTTATCTGGCTTCATGAATAGATAAAGTTGGGTGTCATCTGCATAGCAGTGAAAATGTATGCTATGCCTTCTGATGATACTGCCTTAGGGAAGCATGTATAAAGTAAACAGAATTGGTCTTAGCACAGAATGCTGTGGAACCTTAATGTGTGAAGAAGACTCTCCATTTATATGAACAAGCTGGGATTTATTTGATAGATATGATTCAAACCACTGCAGTACAGTGGTTTGAATACCTAATACCTACAGCATGCTCTAATCACTGTAATAAAGTATTATGGTCAACAATATCAAACGCTGCACTGAGGTCTAAAGGGACAAGCACAGAGATGAGTCCACTGTCAGAGGCCATAAGAAGATCATTTTTAACCTTAACTAAAGCTGTTTCTGTTTTTATGATTCAATGTTGTGGGTTGTGATCACATGCTGCCTGTTTTGATGTGTGGCTCCTCCCATTGGGGGGTGAGTGTGGGTGTGTGTATTTTCTATCTCCTCCCTCCTGGCTGGGTGTTTGAGTGTGTCTGTGATTGGCTGATTCAAGCAAACTCCTGAAGTTGGGATTGGATGATTGACTGGACAGCATCCTGTTAACCTCCAGCTGACAGCCACCTTGCCCCTCTCCTTGTCTGTCTACAACCAACAAAGCGCCAGCTAGTTGTTTGTACTTTTGAGCATTTCTGTGAGAATCCTGAGCGTTGGTCTTTTTCGTAAACTGAGAGCCATTTGTAATTTCTTATTCACTGTATATATTGACCACTGCAGCAGGTTAGTAGGAGTGAGAAGCCCTTTTTGTTGAACCCCTTTTCTCATGGTTTTTGGATAGGAGCTTAGGTTAGAGAATTGTCCTTTGTTTGCTTTTGTTTTCTGATAGGGAAGATTAGGGAAAATTAAAAACCTTTTGTTTGTTATTTTGGGCACTGCTTACATCCGAAGGAAATAAATGGCTGCTTTACCTGCTTTGTTGCTGGCCTTTCTTGGAGTGGTTGGAGTGGGGATTAGTTCTGTTTTACAACTACTCTTTCAAGACTTTTTGAGATAAAATAAAGGTTGGAGATTGGCCTATAATTAGTTAAGACAGCTGGGTCAAGAGATGGTTTTTTAAATAATGGTTTAACTATTGCCAGCTTGGAGGTCTGTGGTACATAACCGATTAGAGATAGGCTAATCATATTTAAGATTTAAGCATTAATTTAATGGCAGTTGCATCTTCGCACAGACTCAAGCAGGGCTGCTATCATGGTACTGGGTCTGCGACCCAGTGTTGCGTGTATTTTAGTTTATTTCGTTGATTATTGTATTTTTCTTCATGTTTCCTGTTTTATTTTGAAGGAGTCTTGTGTTCTTTGTTCATTGTATTTAGTTTCACTTCCCCTGTCCCGTCATTAGGTTCATGTCAGTCAGCTGTTTCCCCATGTGTTCCCACTTCCCCTGATCACCTCCTGTGTGTATTTAAGTCCTCTGTTTTCTGTATGTCATTGTCAGGTTGTCTGTTATTCTCACCAGAGTCTGTCATAGTGTTTCTAAGTTTTTCATGCGCCATCATCCAAATAAAGGATCGCCTTTTGTTCAACCAGCAACTCTTCAGTGTCTGCTTCTGGGTCCAATCAACAAAACACACCGGCGTACCCCGCCATGACAGAACGACCTGACGCGAGATGGACCCGGCGGATGCTGCTCGGGATGAGGGCATCGCTCGCCTCATGCGCCTTTGGAGGCTTGTTTCTGAAGCCTCGGCTGTGCAGGCCCATATAAGTTGGTGGAAATACACGCTATGGAGGCGGTTCTTCGCAGCAGTCTGGAGTTTTTGGTAATCCTGTAGGCTTGGGGGCTGCTCGACTGTCTGGAACAGGCCAAGGAGGCGCTCCAAGCCTGGGAGTTGCCCGAGTTTTCTGCGGCATTACGGTTGCCGCAGCAAGTGGTCTCCGCGCCTGCTGTTTCTGCTCAGTCTCCGCCAGAGGTCTCCTCGCCTGCTGATTCTGCTTCGTCTCTGCTAGAGGTCTTTGCACCTGCTGGTTCTGCTTCGTCTCCGTTAGAGGTCCACGCGCCTGCTGGCGCTGCTACGCTGTCCCTCGCTGTCGCTTGCTGTTCCATCAGTCTCGGATCCCTCGCCGTCGCCGGCAGCCCCTTCAGTCTCGGATCTCCAGTCGTCGCCAGCAGCTCCATCATTCGTGGCTCCTGCGCCGCCATCACGCACAGCTCGCCCGGCACCGGCCAAGCCACTGGGTGCTGCTCTGCCATATTACACGCGGTTGGCTGCCGGGCCTGCTGGACATTAGTGCTGCCGACCTTTGGGTTGGTCTTCTGGACTGTTAAGCCGTGGACCTCCGGGTCGATCCCCAGAACTTTTTTTATTTTGGACTTGTGTGTTGCCATCTCCGGGTCGACCTCCGGGGTTTCAGTGTTTGGACCGCTGTTCTTTTGACTTTTGGCCCCTGTGCCTTTTGTTTTGGATTGTCATAGGGTCGAGTGAACGCTAAAGGAGAATAAAAAGAGCATATCAGTTGACACTGGTTCAAATGCTATTGAAAAAAGATGTGATTTCAAAATAGACTTAAATACAGGAAACAAAGATGCCTCTCTGATATTTAAAGGCAATGTATTCCAAAGTTTGGGAGCCACAATTGGAAAAAGCTTGTTCTCTAAGTTTCAGCCTAGTTTTTGGGACAACCAAAAGCAGGGGTTGGCTGATCTAAGGGCCCGGGAGGGAATATAAGGCTGAGATACATCAGAAAGGTATGGAGGAGCAAGACCATTTAGGCATTTATAAGCCAACGTTAGGACTTCGAAATTAATTCTGTGATAAACAGGAAGCCAGTGAAGAGAGGACAGGATTGGTGAGATATGCTCATCCCTGCATGAACCAGTTAAGTGACGGGCAGCAGCATGTTGAACAAGCTCAAGACGTGAGAGGGATGATTGGCTGACTCCAGCATGAAGTGCATTGCAATAGTCAAACTGAGTTGAGATAAAGGCATGTATTATTTTCTCCAAGTCATGCCTTGACAAAACTGGCTGAAGCTTTGCTATTTTCCTTAACTGGAAAAAGCTTTTTTGCAACACAGAACTGATTTGTTTATTAAATTTAAAATCCAAGTCCATAATGGCTCCCAGATTTGTGACATGCTGTTTGATGTATGACCTAACCCAACCATAATTAATAACTGGCTTGCGTGAGGTATTATTAGGCCTGAATATAATTACCTCTGTCTGTTTGAAGCTCAAAAAGTTCAGAGCCATCCAAGCTTTGACATCTTAAAGGCAGTTTAAAAGGAGTTTGATGGTGCCTGGATTATTAGGTGTTAAAGGTAGGTAAATTTGGCAGTCGTTTGCATAGTAGTGGAAGGATATTTCATGTTTTCAAAGAATAGAGCTCAAAGGCAGCAAGTACAAAGGAAAAAGGACCAAGGATTGACCCCTGAAGCACCCCACAAGAAAGGGGGGCTGAGGTGGAAAAAAAATTTTCAGTATTAACACTAAATGTTCTGTCACGCAACTAGGAATGAAGCCAATCCAGTGCTGCACCTCTGATTCCAACCCAGTGTTCCAAACGAGAGATGAGAATACTGTGGTCCACAGTATCAAATGCTGCAGTAAGATCTAAAAGCACAAGAATCACAGATTCCAGAATCATTTGCTATAATGATGTCATTAAAAACCCGTAAGAGTTCTGTTTCAGTGGAATGTAAATGTTTAGAACCAGACTAAAAAAACCTCCACAGCACCATTAGTATCCAAAACCATATTCAACTGGGTAAAAACTATTTTCTCCAATAAGTTTGAAAGGAATGGGAGTTTCGAAATTGATCTAAAATTTGAGCTAAGTGAGGGGTCAAGGCCAGGTTTTTTTAAAATAAAGGATTTACAATTGCATGTTTAAAACCATCAGGAACCACATTGGAAGTAATACTGCTATTTATAATGGCAAAGACTGAGGTTCCAATCGAGGGAAATACCTCTTCAAAGACCCATGCAGGTATAACATCCCAGGAGAGCCAGAGGGTTTCACTTGCCTAACCACCTCATTGAGAACTGTAAATGAAACAGACTCAAACTTATGTAAAACAGCTGAGCAGGGAATAAGCATGGGTGGGTCATATGTAGGAAGTACTATTGCTGACCTGATAGACTCGACATGTTTATAAAGAAAGAAAGGAACTGATTACATGTGTCAGCAGAGGCTTTCAGGGTGGTAGACTGCGGCACATTTAGAATAGAGCTGATAGTCTTAAAAAGAACATGAGGATTATGACAATTTGACACAATGATCTCAGAAAAATCTGTTTTTCTCTTTTTTTTACATTTCAAAAGAAACCTGCAATTTGTCTTTCTGCACTTTCACTCTGCTCTCTTACACTGATGCCTGACTGTTCGGTTGGATTCATTTAACCAGGACTGAGGAATACATTTTGGGCACCTGGCCTAAAGATTTTCTTCATAAAAGTGGAGGAGAAGAGAGCAGCGGCGGAGGAGTTAAACATACGGCAGTGCCTGGGTGGAAAGTGAGCTTTAAACTCATGCACAAGAGAAATGTCAAATAAAACAGGTTTGTGATCAGAAAACACTAAATCCCCAATTTCCAAATTAAAAGCAGATAAAAATTATGATAACACTCGGTCAAGAGTGTGCCCCTGCTGATGTGTAGGGCCTTCTGTTCAAGGTTAAAACACTGAATAAGATTTTAAAACTCCTAAGCAAGCAGTTTATCTGGGCAACAGACATGAATATTAAAATCACTAACTATTAAAATCCGAGCATATTTAGGCACAATTTCAGCCATAAAACATAAGAAGTCATTTAAAAAAATCTTTGTTAAACTGATTAGATTAGATTACTGTACACACTACCGGTTGAGAGCACCCCAGTTCAAATATGGAAGTTCAAAGCTGGAGGAGGAAACCAGTACCTGGAGTAGTTTGCAGTGAAAGTTATTTTTAAAAACAGTCAATATTCCTCCACCTCTACCTGACATCCTTGGAGCATTAAGAAATGAGCAGTTGGAGAGTAACAGTTCAGAAATAATGCTGTATTTACCAACTCTCATCCATGTCTCAGTCACAAAAAGGAGATCCAATCCATTGGAAGAAAAAAAATCATTTATAATGAATGTTTTATTTGCTAAGGACCGCTCATTTACAGTCTCGATTAAAAGCTTAAGACCACTTGAAAAATGGCAAAAAATCATATTTTGCATGGTTGGATCCTGATAGGGATATTCCTGAAGCTCCATTGTTCCACTGAAGGAAAAAGCACCCCAGACCATTATGGCGCCCCCTCCACTGTGGCGCATAGAAATCATCTCAGGTGGGATCTGCTTGTCATGCCAGTAGTGTTGGAAACCATCAGGGCCATCAAGGTTAAATTTTTTCTCATCAAAGAATAAAACTTTCATCCACCTTTCAATATCCCATGTTTGGTGCTCTCTTGCAAAGTCCAAACGGTCAGTTCTGTGATGTTCAAGGAGACGAGGCCTTTGAAGATGTTTTTTGTTTTTGAAGCCCTTCAGTCTCAGATGCCGTCTGATGGTTATGGGGCTGCAGTTGGCACCAGTAACGGCCTTAATTTGGATCGAGGATCGTTCAGTGTTTTGACGGACAGCCAATTGGATCCTCCGGCTCAGTGCTGGTGAAATTTTTTTGGGTCTTCCACTTGACTTTTTTGTTTCATAACCCTTTGTTTCATAAGAAATTCCAAATGACTGTCTTACTACATCCCTCTTCAGCAGTGATGGTGTGCTGCGAGAGACCCTGCTTATGCAGTTCAATAACTTGACCATGTTCAAAAAGGTAGCGTTTTTTTGCCTTTGCCATCAAAAAGTCATGACAGTGTGACCACCTGACAGAAAATAACAATGAATCCACATTTTTCGCACAGATTTGGCTGTTTAAAGGTATGTGGTCCTAAACTTTCGATCAGCTGTAAAACAGCTTGTTTCAGTTTAAGCGTTGTTTTCAATAAATTGCATGCTCAAAAAAATGTTTTGTCTCACTCCTATTTCTTCTTGTTGCATGTTGAAGCTCTACTTGGAACCTTGTTAATATCCAACCATGCAAAATATGATTTTTGACATTTTTCAAGTGGTCTTAAACTTTTGGTCAGGACTGTATTAGAGCCATCCTCGTTTGAGCCAGAGCCTGGGTAGAGGTTGTCTGTGAAGCCCAAGTTAATGGGCAAATTAAAATTAAAAAAGTTTATTCCACAGCTCCCAAGATGCGAAAAACAGCAGCAAGCAGGGTTATGGACACCTAATCCTACCACAGGAACCCGACAGTAGATAACAGGATCCAGGAGATGCCTTGGGATGCGATGGAATGGACTATAACCAGCTGGAGTAGCCATTGAAGAAAAAATAAGGCAAGCTTTAAGCGTCACCACCTGACCGGTATGTATACCCTGGCGTCTGTGGGGGTACGTAGAAGTGCTCTACATAGCAAGTAAGCAGGAAAATCAGCCAGGGGCGGAGGATACCCTGTTCTTTGTTCCTTCTGATTAGAGCTTTCAAAACTGATGGCAAAAAATTGAAGATCCAAAAGTGTTTGGCGTTCATACACCAGTTGTGAGTTTATTTTTTGACAAGAATTGTCAGGAACAGAGCAAACAATAACATAACTGACAGAGGGAGACGGCAAGCCACACACACCGGCGCCATCTTTCCATGAAAAAAACAGTCTGTCTTCCTTCAGCACAGATTACATTTTACTTAGTATAATCCTTTCTAAATAGTTTAAATTGCACTCTAAGCTTAAGTCATTGTTTGTTTTGCTTCTGCTTTAACTGTTTGACATTTGGCTTTGTGCCTTTTCCATCTTTAACAGTCTCGTACTGTACCCCAAAAACAACAGGGTCAGAAGATAGGGAAACAAAAAGGAGAAAGCACAGTGTCCAGAAAAGCTGTAAAGCAGACAATGGTGAGGCAGTTAGAGGAAGATAAGTAATGATAGCTGGAGAGACATAGAGGGAGGAATGGGGTGTGATAACAAGAGTGTAATTAATTCTGGGCTTAGGGTGTTGTGAAACATTCCCACAGCATGTGGTTCATAATGGAGAGACTTGGGAACTGCTCCTAATTAGCCTAAAGACTGGGCAAACAGATGTAAACAGAAGAAGGTGGTTTCCTATAGGACACTTTCCATTCAGGTCTCAGTTTCTTAAATTTGAATGTTGAAAGCATGTAGTAGTGCCTGTTTGTTCACTATGACATAATGTTCTGTGACACTTTTACATCTCATCACAACACCATAAGTACTTAGATTTTCCACTTTACTGTTCCTTTAATGTTCCATTGAAACTGAATTGGATAAGCAGAAGAAAATAGATGGATGGATTAGAAAGAAAGAAAGAAAGTAAATGTAAGAAAGGGGATGCATGAATAAGAAAGCACAAAGGTTCAAACACACAATTAACCAACTCAGAGAAAGACAAATCAGTAAATCATTAAAACAAATTGTTTATTTTTTTTTAACAGTAATGCAGTAGTTACTCAGAGAAAGTAACTTGTTACATTACTTTCTCACTACTCCATAACATGACCTAAAACACACGGACCCATAATTATCAGTTAACAATATAAACCTGAGGCTACAGTTCCACATACCAACACAAATTCCTGTCCTAGTGAGACCACACCAATGAACATAAAACCAGCAAAGCAAAGATGAGCACAAAGAGACTTGAAATGATCATCACAGTGATTCTACTGTATACATAAACAGGTAGAAACAGAGGCTACAGCCTGACTGCTCATTACTACCTCTGTTACCTGTTTAAGTTCAGACTCTGCTGGTGGGTTGCAATTTCCAGTATTTGCCAAAAAACGAATGCCAGTATTTAAAATATTGCGAATGAGTTGTTTGCCCATGTCTCTTATGAATGATGTTAAGTTATTTTGAGCAGGAATGAGCATTCCTGTCACAAGGTAGAAACTGCATGTCATGGTTCTGGGTCGTTTTCACCCAGCATTTTGGGTTATGGTGTTTTTGTGATTTCTTTGTGTTGTAATGTTTTACTTTCTATTATTTAGTATTGCTTTAGTCCTGGTTTTGCCTTTACATTTAGTTATATTTCTGTTTTCATGTTGTCTTGTTGGTGTGCCTCATCTCCCCTAGCGCAACAATTTCCTTGCCGTGGGATCAATAAAGTCTTATCTTATCTTCCTGTTTGCATGTTTCCCTCCTTGTTTTCATTTCTTGTCTCCCCTGTCTGTCACGTGCCTTTGTGTATGTTCTCCCCAGCTCTTCTTGTCTCTTTCTCACTTCGCGTCCCTCTTTCCCTCTCATCTCCCTTAAAGGTTTTCTGTGTTCCCCTCTTCGTGTCTCCCCTCATTGTCTCCTTCCTTCCCGGTTGTGTGATTAGTCTGCGTCTTGTGTTTCCTGTTTTACTTTGACAGCATCATGTGCTGTGTTTAGTGTGTTTTGTTTTGCTTCCTCATGTCTCGTAACGGTTAACTTATGTTTCTCTGTTTATCATGTTTGTTTTTTTGTCTCTTATCCCTAATGTTAGTGTTTCTAGCTTTCCCACTTTAGTTCAGGTTAGTGTTGCCTTAGTTTCCGTCTGCCTTTGTTTCTTATCCTTGAATCAGCCAATAAATCGGCTTGCCTTTCGTTAAGATCCTGCTTCCTCGTCTTGTTTTACTGCATTTGGGTCCTCACTTACAACACATTGTTGGGGTTTTCTCTGTTGTATTATTGTAGGATCTACCTTACAATATAAAGCAACTTGAGGTGACTGTTGTTGTGATTTGATGCTGTATAAATAAAACTGAATTGAATTAAAATTACTGGCCAAAATGCATCTCCCATCTTCTAGTTTCTGAAACTATGCCTGTTACAAACCTGAACTAAACTATAGGGTGGCTGCAGCTCCATTCTGCATGCCAAATATCAATTAAGTAGTTTGCTGGTGACCCTGTAAAGGCTCAGTTTATAATACTTTGTTGATTTATTCTGTCATAACCAGTGAAAAGAGATGTTCATGGTGGAACTCAAATACTGAACTACATTTTACTGAGTGTAAGAGAGACTGACTCTCTCTCACCAGACACTTTATTCTTTTTATGAGCAGGTTTGTGAGCTGATGTTTGATTTTTTGTTTCTCTTCAGGTAAAATGAGAGGAACTCATAAACAGTACACAACTAACGCTGACAAAAGCACGTTTGAATGTGTAGTAACTTTAAACACGACTTGTGATTAAAGCTGACAGGCGCTGAAAGGCAATGAGAAGGCGGGGTGGTGGGCTTGTGCAAATCTAGTCTGTGAGCACAGATTGAGCAACAGGGCCGGGTACCTCCTTTGTTTGACACTGTTCCTGAAATGGGTGTGAGGCATTTGGAAATAGTTGTCCAAAGAGGCTAAACATTCACTTCACAGTGTGGATTTACACTTCACGCACTTCACCTGCATGCGCGCGGTGCTGCTCGCAAATCTGACTGGTCTTACCCATGTGCGTGTAAGCTGGGGGACCGCGCTGCCGCACTGCTATTAGTTAGTGGAACCTGTTATTGGAGTAGATAGAGGACACCGACAACACCCGCACCGCCTGCTGCTCATAACTTGGTGCGTGAACGGTTTACGCTTCAATCACCTTCTCGGCTGCCGCAGGATTGAGGCTTCCAAACAGCGCACAGGGCGAGGTAAAGAGCTGGGTTTTTTTCTTTCTTTCTGTTTTTACAAAAAGTCTTGTGAAACTCTTGTCACTTTGACGTGTTACAAAGAATATGAGAATTAATGCGATGTTTATTGGAATAATAAATATAACACCTTGTAATAATCTCAAGGTGTTTTATGGAAAAAGAAAGACGTGTAACAGTAATGAAGACATTAAAGTGCATATCAAAAACCCAATAGGAATAAGCAGTAACAGTATTTTTTTTGCTTTTTGTTTTTTGTTTGTTTTTTGTTTTTGCCATATAACTGTTTTCATAAAAGAAAACCGACTTGTTCTTTCAACAGCAGAAACGAACGTTCACTCACTAAGCACCTTGTAACTCTGGTTTAGAAAGGTGCTACAAACATACAGTTCATACTTCTTCTTCTTCTTTCTCTTCTTCTTCTTCTTCTTCTTCTTCTTCTTCTTCTTCTTATTATTATTATTATTATTATTATTATTATTATTATAATCATCATCATCATCTCTACTATCTTATAACAAATATTAAAACATAAAAAACCAAAAAGCATTCTAACTGGCACAGATGAAAAACTATTTACTTTTCTGGGGTGGCTGTAGCTCAGGTGGCAGAGCAGATCAGCCACTAACCAGAAGGTCGGTGGTTCGATCCCAGGCTGCATGCCAAATATCCTTGGGCAAGATACTAACCCCATGTTGCCTACTGGTGGTGGTCAGAGGGCCTGGTGGTGCCAGTGTCTGGCAGCCTTGCCTCTGTCAGTGTGCCCCAGAGCAGCTGTGGCTACAATGTAGCTTGCCATCACCAGTGTGTGAATGACTGAATTTAGTGTAAAGCGCTATACAAATACAGGCCATTTACCATTTCTCTTTAAAAAGTCCTGCTTGTTTTTCCTCCTAAACATAAATACTTGCCTGAGGTTATGTCCTGTGTACAGGTCTGGAACATTTTGGGGATTTGTAAAAGGTAACTGAAATGTTTGTCTCCTTGTGGAGCTAGACTTTTAATGATTTCCACTGCAGTGGACTCCAAACACCCTTTGTTGAGTGCTATATTTAGGCATAGGTTTAAAGGTAGCTTGAGCTTTAGTTGAGTTTTCAATATGCATACTAGTGAGTGTAACCTTTTGATGAAGTGAAGAAGAGGCAGGGTCTCGCTTAGGTTTCAGGAGATTTTAAGCACAAAATGCTCCTGCTTGGGGGTAGTACTTTCACACAGTTCAGGAACATCTGGTGAGGGGCTTACAACTCTGAATGTCAGTGATACATCTACTGTTTTCTGCAGCATTGGTATACAACCTGAATTTTTTCCTAACATCTGTAAAGGCAGTCAGGTAGTTTTTCTTTTTTCTTGTGAGCAGACCAAGACATATTACAACTGATGTACATACAGGTTTTCTTATCCATTGTGAACAGGGAATTGGAAATCTGTGCTGTTCAAAGCCAGATTGCTTGATTGTTCAGGAGCCCTGCTGTGTAAACACTAAGCAAAATGTTCTGGAGGAGCATCTACCCAAGCCATAGAAGTGAAGTGAATATCTGAGAATAAAGACGAATGTCCCACTGCTGCAACCTCAATTTCATTTGATGCAAAGAGCAGTGTCTTCCATAAATTATGCTGCACAAGGATTAATTTATTTTTTAAGAACAGTTGATATTGACAGATTTCACTGATTGACTTATTGGCCTATTGCAAGTGGAATGCAGAAATTGCTTCTATAAACTCCATTGCGCTATAAACCAAGGTTTTGTTTTCTTTCCCCATCTTCATTCATCTGCTCATCATGGAATGGTGCAGCTGATCATATTTGTGAGACTTCTGAGAATAGTTGTGGTCGACCATGTTGTGCAGCAACAGGCCAAGTGATTTAGAGCTGAAAACATCAGGACTGTGAGCAGCTCTCAGCTCAACAACCCCTCTCTGTTTGCTGGCTTAGACTCTGCGGCTCCACCCGGACCCCCACCCATTACCCCTGCACCCACCCAGAGCACGCGCACAGACACACAGACACACACACACACACACACACACACACACATTTTATATGAAATAGTAGTGAGCAAGAAACAGCAACATCTACTGGCTGCTAGCTTGAAAGGGAAAAATATGCATCAATATATCTTGTGTGTGTCTATTTATGTGTATTCACCTATATTTATATAGCAAATGTCAAACAAGAAACATGAGCCAAATTTTCTGAACTTTTTCTCTCTTCAGTAACCTTACCTTACCTTATTTAATATTTAACCGTGCTTTATGAGATGGGCAGGATTGTAGGATCATACATTTCTAGCTACTCTCGTTCCTGCAGTAGAATCAGTGTCACCAACAGTACTACTGTTTTCTCGTAATTTTTATATGGAATATTAAAAGAAAAATCTTGTGCTCTGTACTGAGGGCTCTTTGTGGCAGGTATGGCATGGCATGGTGGTGATGTATAATATAGAATTCAGTAGACTGAACTCACCACGTCAACCATAGGAGGAAAATATATCAGCTGTGCAATAAGGAGACAGACTATTTGTGAATACCTCAGGTTGTATGTACAGTAAATACCACACCCATCGAATTGCACCCCACCCACATGCAAACACATAGTAGATTCTAGGGACTGCTAATGTCTGTATGCTTGGCAGGGTTTGCTTTTCCAAAGCAGGTTGCCTCACAGCTTTTAAAAACTTTCTCCAATAGGGTGTTCCTACTCCACTTTAGAGATGCTGAATATAGAATGTTTTCTGCATCGTTTCCCTGTGGAAAGACTACACGAGGAAAGGAAATGCATAAGCATACCCTAGCTAAGGTTTACACTAAACCTCCAAGTTTCCATTCAGTTTATTTTAAGAATGACTCTCCTATGTAATCTTTACATTTTTTATTTTTTTTTCTGTGCCAGAGCTTTAATGTGACCTTTGTGGCATCCTTCATAAAAAAAAGAAATGCGTTTATCATTTAAACCTCTGCACTGGTGCTGCAGAGACTGAATGCCTCTCTGTTTGCCAGACGTATCAGTGTAAGCCAGGTAACCGTAAATGTTGTCCAGAGCTCTGAACATTTGCAGGCTTGCAGCAGAGATAGCAGCACATTAAAGGAGTCTGTCACTATCTATACCGTGAAGTTGTTCACCCAACCACAACAGCCTGATCTGGCCTGTTGCATTATCACGCTTGCTGTTAAATGCAATCTCATTTATAGAATTCACATTCGACCTACAAATTTGATACCTGTCTGAAACCAGCTTTCCCCAGACGCTTTTACAACTTGGGAGATAAAGAAGCTGCTTTTATCACTGGATTTTTGTCTTTTTTTAGCTGTAGCTGAAGCTTGCTCTGTAGCTGTTTAAGATAGTGACTAAAACTGAATACTTCAATTGTCCTACTTAATCTACAGCTCAGAAGGACATGAACAGTGCTGTGAAAAGTATATGCTCCCTTCCTGATTTTTTCTTTTTTTCCTTGTTCACGACCAGTTTGGAGTGAGAGGAGGAAGACAGGATAAAAGACACGCTGTGGAAAATGGTTAGAGTTTAAAATGATTAACAATTAAATGCAGAGTGGTCTATAAACACATGGAGGAAGGCATCTCCTATCTACTGGTTTTCAGCATAAGGCAGGTTAACAACTTGTATGTAATGGAAGTAATGTGTTTATCGCTCAGGCTACAAAGTCTCAGGAGCTCTTACATCATCTTCTCACTCAGTCAGAAGTGAGAGGTCCATTCAAGCAGAACAAAACTCCACCTCTTTAATTCATAATGGTTGTTTTATTTGTAAGCTTGTGGTTAACCCTGTTGCCTCACAGCAAGAAGGTCCTGGGCTCATATCCAGCCTTTCTGTACTCCCTGGCTTCCTCCCACAGTCCATAAACATGCATTGGTGATAGTTAGTTGTCTTTATGTGTTAGCCCTGAGACAAATTAGCGACCTCTCCCAGGTGTACTCTGTCTCTTGTTTTGTGATAGCCTCTAAACTCCTTGTGACCCTGAATTGTATAAGTGGAAGAAGATGGAGAGAAGTCTGCATTAACCTGTGAACTATTTTCTAGTTAACCAGTTTAGTGTTCAATAAAACATTCCAAATCTCACTCACACGCATGCATTTCTTACAAGAACAAGTAGTGTCATTTTACAATGACATAAATGATCGTTTTGTCTCTTTGTGGTGGTCTTCACATCTTATTGTCTCGTTAATGTCATTACCCATGCATTCCTTTGCATGTATCATTGTCCCAAGGTTTTGGTGCTTTTGTTTAAAAAGAAGGAAACAGATCAGAGATGCTTGGCTCCCTGTTATAACTCACAAATGTGTACCTTAAAGCAGATAACCCATAACTGAGCAAATGCTTTCTTACACATAAAAAAGAAAATAACACAGACTTTTCTTTTCTCCCTAAATGGCTCATCATGTCTCTCTTTTAAGGCTTTTGGTGTTTTACATCTAATTTAGTTTTCTCTCTAAAGGAGTTTTTTTTTTTTTTTGAGGTTCAAGTCACTCTGTTTTGTGGCTTAGTCATAAATGTAAACAACATTCCCAAACCTGGAATTTGGAAAGAACATTAAATTTCAAAAGACAGAGTATCTGGATATTAATTTAAAAAAACGTTCTGAACACACCAGATAAAATTGCATCACATGTAGTAATGCTGTGTGCAAAGGAGACATTTAAGACGTTTAAAGGATGTTTACTCTTCTTTTCTTCTCAACCTGATGAAAATATTGTAGCCAGCACGGATCCTTCTAGAATATGTTGAGCAAACCAGCGTGCAGCTGGAGAATGCTTCAGCTTAAGTGGTTATTGTGGAGAAAATACATTAATGTATTTTATCCACCCTAAAATATCTTTTGAAATGTATTTTGGTTTGAAATAAATATATTTTCAATTTCAAAAATATATTTTTTTGAGCATCACAAATACAACATATATTTACCATATATTTGAAATATATTTTGGCCAGGAAAAATGTATTTTTTTACCGTATTTCCAACCTTACAGTAGGATGTATATCAAAGTATCCTTTATTTAAAATGTATTTAGTGCAATAATAATAATGATAATAAAAGTAACAACATGTTTTATGTACATCTGCAAAAAACATTTGGATTCAAACAAAACAGAGTCAAAGGTCTAGCAAGAATTAGGTTGCTTATTCATTTGCTTACAGTATTTCACGTTACACAATAACTCATTATAACGGGGGTGGCTGTAGCTCATGTGGTAGAGTGGGTCACCTACTCACCAAAAGGTTGGTGGTTCGATCCCAGGCTCCTCCAGTCTGCATGCCAAATATCCTCCCATAGGGTAAAAAATTTATTTTGGAATATATTTGAAAATATACAAAAAATGGCCAAAAAATATATGTGCTAAAATACATTTCAAAATATGTCATAAATATATTTTAAAATGTATTTTAGCGCATATATTTTTTGGCCATTTTTTGTATATTTTCAAATATATTTCAAAATATGTTTCAAAATATATTTTTTTACCGTATGGGTTATGTCAGTGGATAAACATTTAGTATTGGTCACTCAGAAAAAAAAAATTAAGTTCTGGGAACTAATTAGATTTTACATTGTGAAACAAGTTCAAAAGAGACTGTTGATAGATTTATTTGTAAAATGAGTGTTGGTTGCAGATCAGTGACTAAACATGAACTCGCATCTTGCCAGATGCTTTCATTAGACATAAATTATAGGTGCAGGGTTGTTAAATCTGGACATCTTATTGATATTGGCTACAGTAAGCAGAGCTAGTGCACTCCTATAGTATTAATGAGAGTAAAAATAAGTAACTGCCAACATTAAGGGCCTCAAAATGATTGTACAAGAAGTAAACATCACAGTTTGTTAGAAATGTTGAAGGTTTAATGAGTTAATGGTTTCACTTGAAATAGTGCCACAGTGGTTCAGTGGCAGTTGATTAGAGACTAATTAAACAAGGTTGCATTTGATTCAGCTCACAGCTCATAATCCAGTCTGTTTGAAAAAGTAGCCTGTAATAGCTCCTAAAGTTGGAGCCTCAACTGGAAAACTCCCAGTTTCATGAGAATGATTTTACCAAGAAACACATGTTCAAACAGCTATATTTGTAAATCACATTGGTGCTCTGGTTCTCTGTTAGTCATGGAACACTAAAAGTTCAAGAGATTCCGAACTATGACTGCTGTGACCCCTGTGCCAGCATGCTCAAAGGGATAATTTAGCATATTAGTCAATTATTTTATATGTTAAATGTAGATAAGAAGCAAATAAAGATATAACTGAGACAAATCAAAATACTGGAAAAATTAAAATGTGGACCTGTAGGGGCACTCAGTGGAAAGATGTCTGACTACAGTTACAGCATATCAAACTCAACCGAAACTCAGGGTAAAGGTACAGATGTCATACACAATTTCTTTTCAATGATGAAAAAGGGAATTTACTAATACATCCTAAATGGGTTTAATTCTATTTTTATGACATAATACTAAACTAGTAAGTTTTGAAAGTAAGACTTACCTGTGGGTTCATGAGTAAGGTGGAAAAAAGTCATGGATGTCCAAAAGCAGGGTAAAGAATCTTGCTTACATCTTGCCCTGTCCCTAGCATCCTCTTCATCCATAAAATTTACACTAAAGCGATGAACTGATGAACCAGCAGCATACATACTGTACTGTGCAGTCAATGTCAAACTCAAGTCAAAAGACAGCAAAATATCTTACCTCTGGGCCCCCAAAAAGTGACAAACTGTGTAAAAACTCAGTCCTCCGATCCTCCTTGTGCAACTCAACAGCTTCTTTTTAAAAAGCTGCTTTCTTTCTTTCTTTTTGCAAATTAGAATATGAGTGATTTAGCAAAGGGTGACTGGACATTAGATTTCTTTAATTACTGTTAAGCTAAATTTGGTTGGTTGCTGCTGTTAAAAAAACCCCTATACATACTAAAAAATGTTCATAACCAAACAAGGAGTGGAAATTTTGAATATATGCACTTGAAGCTAATCTTTTTGATGGCTTAACTAAGAGCGTATTTCTGTTCCTGTGTCTGCCAAAATCCTGGAGATCCTTTACTTTGAGTGCCTTATGCTAATACACTTAGAATGAAAGTCAAGCATGAACTTATCCAACCTAATGCTTTACGTAACTTACCATAAACACTGATTTATTAAGTGACTACAGGCAATGCTGAAAGTGGTAGAAACCCCACGAATGCACTTGTTTCTGGTACAGTTTGCTTTACATCAAGGTGCCGTTAGAAAAACAAAAGTATAAATTTATTATTTTTTTTAAAAATGACATGACATCATCCCTCCATCTCACCCTGTCCCAGCGTCCTCCACTGTCACACCAGCCCTCTGCATGTCCTCCTTAACTATATCCATGGATCTTCTCTTTGGTCTTTCTCTTTTTTTTCCTGCCTGGCAGCTCCATGTTCAGTGTCCTTTGTCCACTTCATTCTCCAAACCATACTTCACAGCAGGTCTCACTACCATCACGTAAAGTTTCCCTTTCACTCTTGCTGCTATCCTTTTGTGACAAAACAGATATTTTTGATAAGGTATCAAAACAATTAATCTTTTCCAATTTCAGCTGTGGTTCATTGTTTAGCACTGTTGCCTCACAACAAGAAGGTCCTGGCTTTAAATGCACTAGCTGGGGGTTGTCCAGCTACTCTGGGTGGGTTCTCTGGCTTTCCCCTACAGTCCAAAGACATGCATCAGGTTAAATAGTGATTCTAAATAAGCTGTGAC